>OZ010698.1:6295640-6510258 GCA_963932265.1 Thymelicus lineola | reverse complement strand
ATAAAGTGCTAATACCTAAGGCGAATCGAGTCGTATCACCAAAATTATAATTTATACCCACCAAGCAGCTATTTTCAGATCAGATGTGTCTGTGATAATTGATAATCAAAGCCAAAGTTTTAGATCTTAACTACCTACTCATTTATACCTATCAGAAATTCCATCCATCCATCCATCCATCAGCCCTTGGAGGTCCACTGCTGGACATAGGCCTCCCCTAACTTGCGTCACTCTGACCGGTCCTGAGCCTTCTGAATCCAGCGGATGCCCGCTGTCTTCTTCAGGTCGTCGGTCCATCTTGTCGGGGGGCGTCCTGTACTTCGCTTTCCGAGACGCTATCAGCTTCGCTATCAGAAATTAAAAAAATATATCATTTATAAAAAATACATATTTATTTCATTGTTCCAAGGGTTAGTTTAATGAACAAGTTCCATATTGAAAAAGTCAATATCGAACTTATTTTCTCTGCTTCAATATTCAAACAAACAATCTAATATATAAAATTCTCGTGTCACAGTTTTCGTTGCCATACTCCTCCGAAACGGCTTGACCGATTTTGATGAAATTTTTTGTGCTTATCCGGTATCTATGAGAATCGGCCAACATCTATTTTTAGGCGATTCTTATGTTAGGCGATACGAAGTTCGCCGGGTCAGCCAGTAATTTATAAAATGGGTTCGGAAACGACCTTAGAATTATTTTTTCTTTCTAAAACCGCTACTTTCACCTTCGACTTATATTTCTAATTTTCTAAGTCATTCGTCGCTCTACTGAAATGTCCTCTTAAAATGTTTGTTCAAGAAGTCATGTTAATACACCCTATTTGGTTATCTAATTAGTTAATATGTTCTGTGCGTGACTGGAGCGCCTCCAAGATTCCTTTCATATTTACTCAAGTGCCTGTATTAACGACGTTTACAAAGCTAATGTTGGAAGTCGGATATAATATACTTCACGTATTAAGCCACTACTGGAAGCCTAAACGAGTAAAATACGAGTCTTAAGAGATAACGTAAAATGCAGCTTTATCTGCATTGAAGTATTATTACTAGCGTATAGAACCGACACCGCGAACACCATGTATGTCCTAATACATTTCCGCCACGTGGCTTCAATCTTCAATGGATTCGTTCGATTTTGAAAGGAGAACGGGGGCTCAATTTTGAAAATCGCACCTCCCGGGCGGGACACATTTTGTTCGAGATGTCCGTTCTATGACATTATACTTCAATGTCTGTATTTTTTCTATAAACCTTAGGTACCCCAAGAACGCGTACACTGAATCATTTTAACATATTTTAAGACCAAATAAAATACGAACAAACTCCATAAACAATCCTAGTAATCTTACCCGAGCGGTATTAAAATTCACAACTTACATAACCGGCGCTTGTAAAATTGTCGCGCGCCCTTTGCTAATTCAGAAACATGGCAGCACTGAGTTTACCGGGAAAAAATATTGCGCTCGCGAAATTACTATGTAATTCAAGAGGCACAGATAAGCTGTATCTCCTTTATTTGTGAGTATTTCGGATTATAATGGCTTGTTTTGTTCGCAAACGCCGTTTTTGGATAGATTGCACTTTATAGCGCGTTTGTCCCGTTGTTTAATGTTATTGCCAGATAAATTATTGGTAAGGGTGTTCTCTGGTTTGTTATGGTTCTTCTGAAGTATTACGGCGTATTACGATAAATTCTAAGAGAAATAAGCAAGGCAAGTTTTAGGCGTGATAGTCTTTTTTATTTATGTTTTTTTTTCTTTGCACGTTTTACGTTACATGATGAAATAAGTACTTAATAGTGAGGCGTAATGTGCGGATGCTCTGTTAGCTGTTAGTTATTTTCACTAAGTTTAAAAAAAACTGAATTTTGTTGTCAGTGCCATATTTACGCACCTTTAGAATTAAAGTGGCTTATCTAAGAATATTAAGAAAATGACTCTTATACATTGAACGGCATAAAAACATGTCGCACCTTCAGAATTGTATCCAAAATTCGTATTTTTTGGTAAACGCCAAACATGTAATTAAAGAATTGGGCATTTTTTATTATCTATCTATCTGGGCATAGAATACATTTTTTATGCCGTTCAATGTATAAAAGTCATTTTATTAAAATTCTTAAATCAGCCACTTTAATTCTAAAGAATTTTATTTCTTTTAAAAATCTTGATACTTTTTTCTGTACAAAATAGTTTCAATGTATCACATCTGCAGTGCATACCTACCTATCGGCCGATACCGTTGTAGTAGCATTTGTCTCAAAAAGTCCTCTGTTAGGACCTACTCTTTAATTTGTAAATGTGCCTATCAAGCTAGAATGTAAGAGAAATAGCAGAAGAATAACGGAACTACCGAAGAAAAAACAAATGTTCATCTCTTAATACCAGCAGTTCAGCACATTGCCAAAATATTTACATTAAGAGACTTTAAAACTTTGTTCACTGTCCTTCTATTTAGGAATTTGAACAGAAGTATACGCTCATTTATTTCATGTTGAAACTTTGTAAAGGTGAAAGCGTAAGCAGTGTTTAGTTTAATGAATGGAGTTGCTCTCGAGATAACGTTGATTTCACAAAATATTGTGATGCAAAACAATTTGGAGTAATAATGATAATGTCCATTTATTTTACATGTTTAATTTAAATAGTTACATATATACGTTACGTAGATACATTATTGCTTTTCTGCTTTCGAAAATCTCTGATGTGCTCAAAAATCATGTATATTTAATAATATTAATATAGAGTATTAAAAACATCTAATTAGTGTCTCTACGATACAAAATAAAAACTAAAATTTGTGTTAAAAACTCACATTTATTCATAATTTTACATCACAATAAACGAAAAGGTCCATCGCATTAAGCTTCGTCATATTAATACAAAAAATATTCGGATAAGGCAAATACCACTTGATGTGGCAACATTTTCTTCGGCAATGTAGTTAGGCGCTAAACAAATTCCCATTCGCTTGTAATTAAATACACAAAAGAAAAACAATATTGTAATTTAGATATAATCAATTTTAACTAATTTGTGACACAAATTAACATATTTTGAATTCTAGTTAAATAAAATGTTGCCATGCAAAAAATTACATCTATAAAATCTATTAATGTAGTGATTTTTACAGTTAAGTGAAAATAATTATACAATCTATTAGTACACGATTCTGAACAATCTTTTGGTGTAATTAATATATAATTAATAAATAAAACAATTTTAAATTCCGAACAACATTAGATGATATTATAAAGTCACTTTGAGTTTGGAGTCATTGTTTAAAACTTGTTACGTTAGATGTTTGAATGAAAAGTTTGAATTTGTAAATTATTTTGTTGACGCTGATTTCGATACTAGTCGATGTAAAAATAACATAATATTTAACGCACTCCAGAAAACCAAAAAGACTCCAACGTCTAATTTTAAAATATCACATATTTATAATAATTATTTATAATATACACACATATTAGAACTATACAATTTACACTTAAACAACATCGCTGTAATCGTTATAAATTACCAATAAATATGTATTTCCAACAATTAACTCCACGATAAGAAGGCAAAGTCACTTAAATAAAATAAAAAAAAACAGAGGAATCAATGGATATAATAATTATGTTTTCATCGCATATTGTTATTGTTATAAAAAAAAGTGACATTTATTTTATATTGTAAAGCAAATAACTTTGCCTTCGCACCATTATAATCTCCAAGTTAAATATCATAGTTAGTTTGTTAAAAATACGCGACTACACTTTAAAAGTGCTTAACACAATAATATCATTTTGCATAAATACTTATGTAGATAAAATATATATTTAATACGAACACACTTTCTTTCCAAATTATTGGAAGTTTAATTTTACAAATAAATATATTCTTTTAATAAATCTTCAGTTTTTTGCTGTCAAAGAAAAGTTAAAAATTAATTAAAGTTAGCAGCTACTACGCAGTCACAAAAGTTTTACAATTTGTAATTTTATAACCGTAACAAAATGTAATAAAACTGATACATTCACTTATCGAGTTAATCAATTTTGTATTTGACACAAGCTCTTTTTATTACATAATCCTTGATTTATTAACATCTCAAAGTGTAATATTAATTCTATTAATTATCTAATATGGCATCTTTTCGTATAACACACCTGTTGTAATTATACTAAATATTAATACTTAAGATTATTTACATTTACGGTACAATGCATTGTTTGCAAGAATTTAAGTCCCACTGATCGACTACTAAAAGGAAAAATAAAGTTTTTAAATTCAAATACATATTATATTTATGAAAGTTTTGATATTGTATACCAAAATATAATAATGATAAGCAAGGTGGTGGAAAATGCAGGCCGTATGCAATGACCGTATGTTAATTATTACTTAGAAAATTAATCTATAAGAATTCAAACTAAACATCTATTTAGCAATTTATACAATTCTTTTAGTAATCGAGCACAGGACTTTTTAATTATATTTTATCTAGTAATTTACAATTTAATTTCAGTCTTTAACACCTCAAGTGAAGTGTTTTAAATCTAA
Organism: Thymelicus lineola; assembly: GCA_963932265.1. Taxonomy (NCBI): domain Eukaryota; kingdom Metazoa; phylum Arthropoda; class Insecta; order Lepidoptera; family Hesperiidae; genus Thymelicus; species Thymelicus lineola. The sequence continues at coordinate 6,505,706 of OZ010698.1, read as the reverse complement.
TAACTGATTTTGTATTTAACTAATATTTATAATCATAAATTGACATAAACGGCCGTCGAAGCTAGCGTTTGCTTTTTAACTTGAACGTACAATGAAACAAAAGTTTAAACAAATACACTATCATTAAATTAATATAACATACATTTCGGAGCAGCGGTGATCACAGGCTTGAACCAGACGTCACCTTGTTTTATCGAGAGTGATGCCGCCCGCTTACCATGTGTATTTACATATGCGTAATTTTTAGTGCGGTCCGACCAATCCGATGCGGTAATGGCGGCCGATTAATAACAGCATGGTGTCAATGTGTGCGTGTGATACTTGTATGAATAGAGGAGTTGGTATATATTGCTAAGGGTGCTTCACTGAATTTGTTGCTGACAATCCGTCTGTTCTTTTTATAAGTCTGTGACGGTGATATGCATGTTATATTTTGTCAAGCTGGCCCGCGACCGCATCGTCGGAAATAATAATATTTTGAAGCTCACTCTTGTTATTCCCTATTTTAACCTCTTAGGGGACAAGTTAAGAAAAAAATATAACATGGAATAATCAGCATTGAAAATAACGACTTCAAATAACTCAAAAAATACTCCTTAGATCTCGCTCAAATTTAAATGCGATAATATGACAAGCACCAGCTTTCGATATAAAAAGGATTATCAAAATCGGTACATTCAGTAAAAAGTTATGACACACACACACACACACACACACACATGACACACACAAATGACACATGACATTCTGTTATATCATATTTATATGCAGTATTTGACTGTATTGTATTAATTAAAATTTTATTACAATATAAAATAATGGTAAAAAAATCGGACTAATGAATCTAAATTATCATTTAATGAATTAATTGCATGAAAAAATCCAACTATCACAATAAAAATTACAATTATTCAGTCAATTAACAAACGCCAGCTATTTTATCATCCTTATGCCTAGCGTGTGGAGAATGATCGGGTGTAATTACACTATTACAATTTTATTATAATATATTATATGCCCGATAGTTTTATTACTTTTTACAATAAATATAATACCGTGTGTTCAAATATTTCAATATTTATTGATGTAACAGCGTTCTTACTTACGATAAAATCACTTACAGGAATTTTTATAACATAACTATTTACAGAACAAAATCACACTAATACACAAAAATATTTTATAATAAACTCAATTTTAATATATGGTGACAATTTATAGTAAAAACAAACTTTGATTCAAAAATAAGTCCTCAGGACGGGTAGGGTAAAGTCACCAATTAAACACTCACTGTACAAGTTACCAAGCGGCAAAGTCATAGGTACGTTTTTCACAGAACAGAAACATGAGTTTGTTCAACCACACTCCTGTTTGACACATCCATGGTCTGTATTTGTGTCGGTAGACTTAGTTGCACTAGTTTTCGCCTCGTGCATTTGTAGATTCGCTGCAAAAAGGTTTATATTACATAATAGCTTGGCAAACTAACTGCACTAAATGGATAGCTCATTTGAAATTTCGGGTTCAAGTCGACGCTTGAAAGGAAAAATTGATTAAGCGACACTGAGCTAACTTTACAGGAGAGCAGTTTAAGTTGAATTTTTAGAAAAGTTGTTATGCCACAATATAGATGATAAAATAAGGATTCCAAAGCAGTAAGAATAACGTCGGCCGGATATACATATATGATTTTTTTTCTAAAAATTCCAACTTTAAACTGCTCTCCTGTAAAGTTAGCTCAATGTCGCTTAGTAATTTTTTTCTTTCAAGCGTCAAAGTTAAGTCTGCTGGTTATTTGGCTATAATAGGCTTGTTTCCACTAAGAATAAATCGAATGGCTTAGAGTTTCTAATGATTAACCATGATAATTAGTAAACAAAAATGCAGCTTTTCTATTAAAATAATAAAAGATTAATAATATTTTTGGAAAATAAAATCGACAAATTGAGGCGTTTAATCACGTGACATTAAACATCAATCAGTGAAGCGCATGGAAGCGTGACGTCACACCTCGCGAAACACTACGTTGTAGCTGTCATTTTCGTATAAAATGAACAGGTTATTTGGAGTATTCAGCAATTCTCGTTAAATTAATACAGTTCGTTTTTAGTTTAATCTTGAAAGACAGATATAATTTGCAATGGAATCAGGATTTAACAAAGCAAACAGCAGTAATTTGCCCAAAATTGACGCCGTTATGCTTGGCAAATTTTTTGCAATAAACACCGACTTTTGTTCATCGGAATTCCGCAATGTTAAAACTTCTGTGTAAGTATAATGTGAAGAACAAACAAAGTCTCATTTAATTAGCAGTTACCAGTCAGAGAGTCGCATTTACCTACTATGAAATGTAAATACATAACTGATTTTAAGGTTAGCGAATACAAAGTTTTAATAACTTTATCTTAATTAATTTTTAATTTCAGGTCATTTCTTTTACTATACATTTATAAATAGATACATCAAGTTGTGTTTATTACTTACATCAAAATGATCTTCACAAAAATAAATTGTGGAATCAGTTGATAAAGTAAGAGCATCTTGCCTCCTTGCCATATTTAACCACTTTCTACGTATTTGTTTATTGTTTGGAACGTATATGAATAATTTGTTTGGCGTTTTTATCGTTGTACTTTTACATTGGGGCACTATACAGTATTTATAATACGAGGAATTCATTATTTATTAAAAAACACAATGGACTGTCATACACAAACACGGCTGTTTCGCGAGGTGTGACGTCATTCAAAACGCCATGACAGTCTTGGCCTTTTTCGCGGTCAATTTCAAGTTCATTTCTAAAAACTCAAAATACTAATGTAAAAGACTTATTTTTCTTAGAATAATATATTTTTGGGGTGAAATAGATGCTAAGCTATAGTTTTAAACTAATTTCCAAATTTTGTCAACTAGCCTATTTGTCGATATTGACTTCCTTCGGACCGGATTATAGCTGTGGGGAAACTAACGGTTTCCGTTATAATGTAAATTTATTTCATCATCATAATTTGATACCGAAAATGATTTTGTTGTGTGAGCATATTACAATACTCTACATATTTTTGAGACTTGATGATGATTAAGTGATCAACAATAATTTTGCCGCTACAATGACATCCACATGAATGACATTAAATATATTATTACATTGTATACTAACAGTATGGTATGGTACAAACCAAATAAAGTTATAATTGTTAGGTACTTGTTATTTATGAGAAACAAATAAATACAGTTCTGTACTGTACAGTGAAGCTGTTGAATAGAAGTTAAATCGGAAATAAACTCTGAAATATTTGATAATTATTTAAACCTAAGATTATTCAAAGTAGAATTCGAGAAATTGAAAATTAAATATTCTTGTTTGCTTCCAAACTATAATTGTTTTCTTAATGTTTCTGACTGAGTTTCTAATATCAGTTAAATAATTTCAACATGGGTGCTTTTATGAAAGTTAGATTTATAATGTAGCTTTGTAGTTTCCACTTTGAATTTTAATCTCTAATGAAATATCTTAATATCATTCAAATATAAATGAAAATCGGAATTTTACTTGCGGCAAGTACTATTATTTTCGACAGTACACAAGATACAGAGACTAAAAGCAAATAATATTATAATATTACACACTTATAATTCAGCACAACACAATATGAATCTTTATCATTATGATTTTATGTAATGACTGTTTATAAAAAAAGAATGAAAAATCATATTTTTTATATTTGTGATTTTTAATATTAGTAATTCGCAAAATAAAATTTTAAAATATAATAAGCATAAAACTGATAACGACTACGATTCTTTCCCACTTCCCTAAGGACCTTAGGCTATGGTGGACTATCGAGAGCTTTAAGCATTATACCTACCTTTTGTATCCCCTGTGTTTGTGCAATAAAGTTTGAATAAATAAATATGTAATCTATTATATGCACTCACCATTTCTAGTTTTCAAATGCGGCAGTGTATTCGTCGTTCGATCTAGAATACTCTTATTGAAGTAGGCGGTATTGTTGTCAGTATTAAACCGGACTGGAGGCGAATTGGTTCTGGAATCCTGAGCTATTAATGACCTAGGCTCTAAGTGGTATCTAGGCTCTAATTCAGGCATTTGCGATAAACTGAGAGGGTTTCTGTTCGGATTGCTGTAGAGGGACGGGGGAGGGGGTGTAGCGTACAACTCTGGGGGCATCAGTTGCTCTGCTGGTAGCTAAAAAGAAAAAGAATATTAATCTTTGTTTTTTAAAAGTTACAATGAAATACATTTTTCTGTGTATGGTGAAATATGGGTACTTTACCCTATTTTCTTATAAAATTAGATACGATTTTTTTGTCTGGAAATATGTGATTTCAATTGATTCAGGCGTTTATCAAACCGTATTTTGTTTGCAGCGGTTTGGAAGATACAAGGTAATAAATAATATTACACACATACATACTTAATACGCACGAAAAAATTACCCTTCCTAGCAGTCGGTTAAAAATAGCATACTCACCAATCCTGTGGTATTCAACGGCAAAGCATTTTTATACTTCAACCAATCTTCATACACTTTATCGTACGGCGGTCGACAATCATTTGAGCCAATGTTTGTCATGTGGCTCAAACTGGTCAACGGACCCAAGCTTTGGATGCTGGGGCCAAGGTTTGGCATTGGCAGGTTGGTCTGATATGTTTGTCGGACTCTGTAATCCATCGGTCGTACTTGTATGTACTGGTTGCAAGGATCAATATTGTGGTCGTAATATCGGTCGCAGTTAGGCGGTATGTCGTACTTGTCGGCACTGGACTTGGATATCAACGGTCGTATCGAGCTGTAGTCGGTCGTAGATGACTTGTTCGAACAGCTGTCGCTTATTTTACCATCCAACGGTATTATGTCCGGGTTTTTATCTATAACAATGAAAATAGAACATTTTATACTACTTTTATTTATAAGATACTTCGAAGTGCAACGTTAGCGTGTTATGATTTGTTGCTAATTATAGATGTCAGAAATTGCTGCTTTTATCTTCCACATTATCTTTTGATTCAGTCTATGTATTTTGCTTCGGAAAATGCTTAGCCCTTGAGGAGAAGGAATAGCAAAAACGACGAAGTTAAACGTTGTAGTTTCCACTAATGATTACAAAAAAGAAATATTTCTTACCAAGACTATCGACGCTCTCCGATTCCTTAGTTCCAGTGAGCGGTATATTTGACGTCTCATCCTGTCTGCGTTTGCCTTTCTCATTTTTGACTGCAACAGACGAATAATGAATGAATTGAACGAAGTGAATGGTAATTCTTGATTGTAACGAGGCGAGAGGTCAATTTATACTTTCAATCTTTTATCTTATTATTTTTATACCGATGAAGGTAACGAAATAAAATATTTTTGATACAAGTAGGTTTCATTTTTGACATATAAAAACACCTCATTGAGTAGATCTCCGAATGATATGAATATTTGCTATATTAGATACAAATATGTCTTTACATTTTAAGATTATTTTAATCAAAAGTCCTTTGTCGAAATGTTGAAACTGCGCTTTCAACGGAATGGTATCAACAATGAAATCAACAAGGGAATCTTATCAAATTATAATCTTTTATTCATTTAAACGTATATTCCTATATTATAATATATTTCACAACGAAATAATACAGAGGTGAAAGGTAGAATAATGTCTATTGGGTAAAGCTATTAATAATTTTAATTAGAAATTAAAACATAAAGTAAGGCAAGTGGCAAGTAATATCTTCTATGAATACAGAATAATATCCTAATCATATGGTATTTAAACAATTTGAAATACTTCAAGCTCATCTTTTTTTCGAATCATCGCTTCGTTAAGGTTTTAACTTAGGAGAAGAAAAGAAAAAGACATTTCCAGCTTTTAAAAACTTTTAAATAATATATCACAGTTATAGCTGTGGTTATAGTGTTACTTGAAACCTGAAAGGTTACGGCGCTATTATTTCTATACGTCTCAGAAATTTATTTGATAAAAAGGGATCTTTGTATAAAATGTTCTTTGTTTTAAGACTTATAGCAAGTATGAAATTAAATAAAACTGTAAAAAACTTTCTAGTATGAAGTCTCGTTTCATACAAATATGTATATAAAGTAGGTTGACAATAATGGTATACAACAATTCCTCCTATTTTATCACACGATTTTTTGCTCATATTGGTTGTTTTATTGACAAGCTTTCAGTAAAATAAGTAATTTATTTATTTATTTATTTATTTGTTCATAAACATACTAACATTACAGGTCAGTAGCCTAATGCGTTAGTAATATTGATTTATTATATCTATTGTTAGTACAATGTTCCAATAGTTAATATAATATTTATATTCTTAATTATAAAATTTATATCATAAGTAAAAAAGTGTAAAGTGTAATAAAAGTTTTCAGTAAAAAATGTTATTTATTTTTTATTTCATTACGATAGCAACCAATACGGAGTATAGAGTTTATATTCTGTTAAGTAATTTTTATTTAGTAAGTGTGAATGAATGACAGGCAATTTGGTAAAGTACGGCATTTTAAATCACCTCATGTTTTGGTGCCAATTAACCGAACTACACGACAAAAACAGGACACACTGAAAACCAGCGGTTGGGGGATTCCCCCACAACTAAAGCTGAATGTGTTCCTTTTTTCATGTATCACAAATTATTTATTTCCTTTTGTTTTGTTATTATTTAAGTAGCATACATACCCGTAATTTAATTTAATTTTATTGTGTAAACTAGCGGAATAAACATTTTCTAATATATTCTATTCTAAATCTTACTTTCCCGTTTCCCGCAGTACCGACAGCAGAAGACGACGGCGGAGACGGCGGTGACGGTCGCGATGACCCCCACGGCTCCCAGTACGATGATCAGTACCGTAGTCAACTCCACCTTCACCGGCACTTGAGCTGGACATAACACAGGGTACTGTAGTTCCTACATCCTACTGATAAAGTTCCTACTATTAAAGTTTGTATGTTTGTCACTCTTTCACGGAAAAACTACTGCACGGATTTTAATGAAATTTAACACATAAGTAGACCACTGGACCACTGGAATAGGATATAGAGTAGTTATTATCCCGGAAAACCAGAGCAAAGCCGCGTTTATACAGTAATACAGGTATGTGTAGTCCATTTTTTTTAACGAGTCTTATTTCAACCTATTCAATATTCAAAACCTGCATTCAATAAAATTAATAATACGTGCATTCCGAAATACACGAGTGCTTAATTTGTTACTACTGGACATCCATCCAATATAGGCAAACTTTATTTTCCACGGTTGTAATCAATTTCGCCGAAATTCATTATAGTTTTCGGACAGCTATCCAAATAAAATATGGAAATAATTCAAAAAGTTTATCTCTCATCACGTTTATTAAATATCGTATAATAAAATATGTGGTTTTCAGAGAACTGTTTATTTCATTAAAGACTGAAAATTAAAAACGTTTAATACATTTTCATATTACTGTTATTCACTCTTATAATCCAGTAAATATAGTCCAATTTACTTATCGTTAGTATTTTTCCCACTCGAAGTTACAAGCAGGAAAAATAGTAAATAAAGACACTAATTTATATTAACATTAAATCGTATAAACTACAAAGATGAAAGTTGTGAGTTTTTGTTTGTTTATTTGTTTTATTATTTGAAATGGTTACACTCAAAAACTACTGGACTGATTTAGCATCTTTCATCAAAAATTATAGGATGCTTTACTGTTTCTGAGTATGGGCTATATTTCATTAAAAAGGGATCTATATGAAAACCGAAAATAGCGAGGACGGTAACCACTATAAAATATAAATAATAAGATAACATTAAATCATATTAAATAAATAAAACCATCTAACCCGTATGTCGCTGCGGGTACTTCAAGAGGCTCGAGGTGAGTGTTACGGGCTCGCTCGCACCCTTCCTGTTGAACGCCCGCACGGAAACACCGAGCGCACTGCTCGCCGATAACCCGTCCACTTCGAACTCTGGCTCGTCGTTGCTGATGTTGCGAAGCAGGAGGCCGGTTGCCATATCGAATACCTTGGTACGGAGGAAATTTGATATGTTTTCTTGGTATAGTATAAAAAAAACCTGATAATTTTTAAAGTTGGACTAAATATTCCTAAAATTAAAGTAATAAATTAAAAATTTGACGGACAGAGGTAGTTTATATCCCATCAAAATACTGTAGAGAATTTTTCTTCCTTTTAATATTTTTAAGTTTTTTAAATTATTTTTAAATAGTTTGCAGCAAAGTGGCTATGCCATCCCAAAGTATAACCATATTTTTTTTAAATCATTTTTTGTTAAACTTTTTGTAATGGATTTTTGAATTATATTCACAAGTTTCTATATTTTATTTTATTTTATGTTATAGTTGATATTACATTCGATCAACATTTTTATCAACTTACTTGTAACAGGAACGATTGTCGAACGCCCCCGTCGTGTCCCGGCGTGCAATTGAGGGTTAAGGAATCATACGTCACATTAGTGATCTCACAGCCTTTGAGCGACGATGGTTTGTCTGCAACAAAAAAATTAAATAAGTTGTCGGTAATTAGTATTATCTGAATTGAATTCGAAATTGCTGTTAGACAAGTCACTAGAAATGCACGTGTTGCGCCTATCGCCGATCTACACGCGACTAACGGGCGTACTGAAAATCAGAGGACGTAGAAAGTACCTGCTACCTTCTACGTCGTATTCTGAGTGCGACCCTTTTCCGACATATTGGTGGCTGCAACTCCGAATACAATTAATAATTGTTGTATAACAAACAACCGATTTTTAAACACTGTTGCAATGCTTATGCTTTATGTCGAAATAAATGTTTCTTTCTTTCTTTTCTTTCTTAACTACATCCCACGGTTTTATTGAGCTCCGGCTTATCATGTAGTACGAAGCTCCAGGTTCAATTAAGAGTGGCGCCAAACATATCCACTACTATATTTAATATTCAATTTAAATTCAACTTAAGGGGTTGTAAAATCTGTATAATTTTGTTATCCGCAACCGAATTGATCTTTCTAAAAATAAGATTCATGAACAGATTCAAATCAAATCACAAACCTAAATCCGTTGAAGCTATTTGACAAATGTAAGCCGCAACTAGTTAGTCACGAGAGCGGAATGACTAATGATTGGGACGACGGCGAATCATGCCGCTAAATACTAAACTGTGAAGCGTTTTGACAAATTGAACATTATAGCGGTAATATCAGTCTGATTATATCATTACGTTATGTTATGTGACTTATACATTGAAGTATTATTACAAGTGTATAGAACCGATACCGCGAACACCATGTATGTCCCAATGCATTGGCGCCACGTGGCTTCAATCTTCAATGGATTCGTTAGATTTTGAAAGGAGAACGGGGGCTCAATTTTGAAAATCGAACCTCCCGGGCGGGACACACATTTTGTTTGAGATGTCTGTTCTATGACATTATACTTCAATGGACTTATACAGCTAAGAACATTTTCGATTAACCACCATTCATATAAAAAAAAACTACATTAAAAGCTGTTCATCCGTTTGGGAGCTACGATGCCACAGACAGACATACAGATCCACAGAGATGTCAAACATATAACACCCCTCTTTTTTCGTCGGGTTAAAAATTAATAAAACCTACTAAAGGGAGTTAATTAACCAGACATAAAATTATCATCAGAATAAACCTTAGTGGTACTATAATTACCTCCAAAAAAGATCTGGTGTCATTTTGTTTCAATAGAAAAGCAAGATGGCTTGATCGGTAGCAGTGTGACTTGTCAAATTATATTGTACAAAATTTATAATTTGTACTAACCCGCAGGCAATATGTGGTACAAACAAGGCTTGCCCTGTCGTCCCACGGAGTTTGTCCCGGTACATTGTACCCAGCCGTAGTCCGAAGATGTGTTCACCATATAGTAGAATGTACCTGAGAAACGAATCCAAATTAAAGCAAAATTTGAAATGTGTACATTAGATAAGTTTTCAGTTTTAAACTTTGTGGAGGGCTGTGGTGGAGGGACAAAAACTTTTAACGTAATCGTAATGTGAAAGTGCGTAATCAAATTTGAAATTGGAATGTTTTCTTCGTAAAATGAACCTAGGAAAGTTCAATAATCAAAAATAATTTCACTTAGGTACCTACGCAAAACGATGAACGAAAAAGTTTTATCGAAAATAAATGTAATTTTAGAAATTCCATCGTCTGATTTTAGGAGTTCCAGCAACTGATTTTAGGTGACATTTGTTAATTAAAACAATTAAATAACTACGCTATTAAATTATGATCTCCTCAAAGTTCAACGTTCAAGTTTGATCTTCGTCTTGTACTTTGAGGTGAACTAATTTTATAAAAGTTACCCTTTATAATTAAAATCACAAGAAAATGTTTAACCATGACAGGGCAGTAGTATATGCACTTGATGCCCATAAAATATTGTCTTTAACGATGTTAAGGTTTCATCTTAATACACTCGGATTTTGAGGTTTAAACCTAGCGATACTCCACTATTCCCATTCCTAAACATCCCGCAACATATCTGCACATAATCATAAATTAAAATTAAAGAAATCTCCGACAGTACTATTATTTACACTAGACATAGCTAAGGACACTCTCTAGTCACCTTTCATACAAAAAAACAAGATCAAAATTGATTCATCTGTTTGGGAGCTACGATGCCACAGACAGACATACAGATCCACATATACAAAGACTCTTCAAACTTATAACACCCCTTTTTTTCTCGAGGGTTAATCAACAAACTTACCCAGCGTATTCTGTGTGTTGAGTGTCGACGTCGTCAATTCGTGTTTGCTGTGGGTCGAGCTGTTGAACCACCAGTGGTAGGTCATGGGCTCCTGGTAACAAAAGATAAGAAATTTACCTTAAATTAACTTTGAATACTTTAATTAACACAACAACAGTTGTATTAATTTAAACTAGTCTCTATACAGGGTGAATTTTCCAAAGGTGCATGGAGGGCCAAATCCGAAACTACGAGGAATAGCGAAAAATGCTCAAAGGAGTCTCGGGGCCGATTTTGATTAAAGCTAAAACTGCATCATTACATTTTTGAAAAATCAATATTCCTAGCCAGGAATCGAACCCGTTGATTTTGAATAAAAAACACACCCTATATTATTACACCATTCGATAGTGTCACTGATTAGGATTGATTTTTCAAAAATGTAATGATGCAGTTTTAGTTTTAATCAAAATCGGCCTAGAGACTCCTTTGAGCATTTTTCGATATTCCTCATAGTTTTGGATTTGGCCATCCATGCACACTTGAAAAATTCACCCTGTATATATATATAGATTGATAGTTTCTATAAACTATGAAATTCCTATATTAATAAAATATTTTACCCAAAGCAAATGCTGACTAGACACGTTTCGATACTAGAACTTCATAAAGGCTGCTTTGATAAAAATATAAAAAGGTACCGATTACTGGCAGACAGACATAGGGCGAAGGCCTCCAATTACTGTCTTGTAAGTGTTTTGATGCGTGACCGGAGTTCAGAAACTGTCCGGACCTTTCACATAGCCGTACCTTCACTAGCTTTTGTAAGCGATTTTGCAACAATTTATAGTCGGTTCTTATGCTGTAAAATGTTGATAATGCTCCTTTTTAAATCCTTAGTTTTTCATAGAAATAGCGGACAAACGAGCTGTCGATTCACCTAATTGTAAGTGGTTGCCTATGGACATCAGTGACACCAAAGGCATTAGTGAATACCTGCCGGGAATTGAACCCAGGTCCCTCGTGACACCAGGCTACAGGGCCGTCAAGAATACTATTCGGAAAAAGTCGCGTATCCGTACGAGTCACACCGCACCGAATCACCATAAATACTCGTAAAGCCACCAGAGGACAGTATCACAACAAACATCAATCATGTCTCCATGCAAATACTCGTATATCGCGAAATCCTCTCCGTCACGGGTTTAAAAATGTTTACCCCACAAATACACATCTGTGAAAAAAGATCTACACGTCCCTTTGTGGCTATCATTTAATTTAAAGTGACGAAAAATTTATCGTATACCGCGAATATTGTCGACGAATTTAACCATGCAGTGGTTGAGACCAAATACTCGTACAATATATTTAATACTAGCGGATACCCGGCTGTGCTACTACCACAGACATAGGTATATCAAGAATATACAATACATGTATTGTCTGTGGCTACTGCGCAAAAAAATTTTGAAAATCAATAATATGCCTAATGCATTGTTTTAGTTGTATCAAAGCATCTTCGCATTATTGCATTTCAAATGAAACTGAAATGGGGCATATCGGTTGGATTGTTTCAAAGTCTATAGAGGACATCCGTACAAACATTTTTGTTTTATTATAATATGAAACCTATCATAATACACGATATAAAATTAATGCTGAAATTTCACGTTTCCCCTGAAACGGAAAATCCTGATTAAATATTCCGGCCTCTCTTTATATGTTTTATTTTTCCATAGAATCTAGAACTGTAAATATTTTTATGTATGGGTGATAAACAATTTTTATGAAATGAAAATTTTTATTTGTGATTTTTTTATTATTAATTCAACATCGCAGTATTTATTCCATACTTGCTAAAATTCAACCTTCAAATGGATATTTGGCGACTCTGACGAATGTATGGCTAATGGACGATAACTTTGCGATGAAAACCTCTTGTTATGTAGATGATATTATGAACATCACTATGGACTCATATGGACACGAGGCAAGCAAAGCAACAACCCATAGTTGTCCCATTGCTGGGCTCGGGGTCTCCTCTCACAGTGTGAGGGGTACAGGCCATAGTTCACCACACTGGCCAAGTGCGGATTGGTAGACTTAACATATCTTTGAGAACATTATGGAGAACTCTCCGGTGTGCAGGTTTCCTCACGATGTTTTCCTTCACCGCAGCAAGTTTTTGTGTAACACTTTACACTTTGAAACCATGCAATCGATATGTCGCAGAATGGTTTAATTTGAACGGCAATAATGCGAAGATGGTTTGAGACCACTAAAATAAAGCATTAGACTCAATATTCTCGATTTTCGACTTTTTCTGTACACATTTTTTGCATATTATATGCACACGCCGGGGATCTATTAGAGCCTGATAAAAACGAATAGCAATTCTTTCGATGTGGGTACTTAGAAACAGGTTTCTTGAAGCCAAGTAAGGCTGGATTATATTATTACTAGCATATTACATTAATACCATTAGAGCGTTGTCTTGCCTCGAGCGAATCTTACAAAGTTACGTATATAAATATCTACAGCATCAATGTTTTGACATAGTGCATGTGTCCATAGGGATGGGAAGGGTTGAACAAGGGTCGGAGGAAAGTTTTCATGTATCGGATGATAAACCGTGATTTATGCGACCCGGGCTCAAATTCGGTATATTACATTAATTTATCCCCTGTAGATCCAATACATACGAAGTCTCAATAATATAATTGGAGTATTATTCTACGTATATACTCGTATATGAATTAATTGCTACCATTAAGTGGAGTAGTAATTTAAAAAAAGCTCGGAAAGTATAGAGGTTAAGGAAGAACGCAGGGTATAAAAGAAAAACAAATGAAAAATAAGAAAAAGTTAGACAAAACCCGGAAGGCCGAATATCCGAAGATGTGAATGATAAATGTCTCTTTGAAGTTTTTTTTTAATGTTCCAAGCTCAAGTTACGTCGTTGCTTCAACAAAATACTACCTGCTACTACCTACCTACTAATATGTAGCTCCTAAAGAAGTGGCTTCAACCCATTAATGGCCCACTACCAAGCATAGGTCGTTTAAGCCTTTTGAGGAGGCCTAGAGCATATTCCAACACGCTGCTGCATTGCGGATTGGTGGAAGAGTTAGTGCCCAACCCAATACTATAAGGCATGTGCAGTGATATTTATATTTGTCTCATCTATCTTATTTTATGCTTAGCTCTGTAAAAACTTATGAAACACAATCTTTCCAAGCATTTCCAATTATAATCTACGTTAACACATTCAGCGAAATCCGATTTAAATTTCCGTCCTTAATATCGCGTCCGCGGTACGGAATTTATTTTGCACTTTCACGTTTTGCATAATGCCACTTCTTTTTTACTTTTTTGAATAAAATATTTGCTGCATACATTATAAAATGCTCACTCAAATACTGTTATTATGCTATTTAGGGTTAAGTTTGAAGGGCAAAAAGATTGTAGCAGCCTATGGGTAACTTTATGCAAAAGGACAAATACGCATAATGTCAAATATAAAATGTTCCTAGTGTTTAAGTATCTACTCTATGGTCAAATAAAATGTTATAACAATTATAAACTCATTGCAATTTTAATTTTTTAGAGTTTTGATTGTTTGACTTTTGTAATTTTACCTTTTTAATATAATCCGTATGGATTAATTCGTGTATTTAGCGAAGAAATTAATTATAAATTATTATTAAAACAATACAAACCTTAGGATTGGCGTCCAGATCACAGTCTATTTCCACAATCTCACCCCTCGCCGCCCGCAACACCACTGGTTGTAAAGCCTTACACGTAGGGGAGTCTGTTTAAAATAAAAAATAGGTACTTATTCAAATTTTATAAAAAGGTAAACAGAGCACACATCGACTTAAGAATATCGATATACATTATGTCCCTAATATTATGTCCCTGATAGAAAAATTACATTGATTATAATGAAATTAAAATTATTGATTACTTGGTGTTCGCGACTCTGTTCGTGTCAATATTATATTTTTATTCTCATAGAAAATTTTACCTCTTATTTAACGCCCCTTGGAATACCGTACTATGAACGTATCAGGAACGGAAAGCAATTCGAAATGCTCTTCTATGCCTACTGGAACGGATTGACGGCGTTCTATGCTCGATCTATTCATTTGAGTCGACAATTTTTCATGCTCCGTGGATGATATCCGACGGTGTTGGAACGATCAAGTGTGAATAGTACCTGGGTATACTTTTCAATACAAAGATTTTTTTTTGCCTTGGCAGACTCCTTTAAGTAAATTATTCCATGCATTTTTCGATAATAACTTACATTTAACATCCAGCATAAGTCGCTCGCTAGGTCCCTCGCCCAGGCTGTTCCTGGCCGAACACACGTACGCCCCAGCCGCCTTTCGAGATACATGTTGTAGCACCAGGCTTTGGTTGGCCAGTAGGACGCCTGGACCTGGCTTCACTACTGCACCCTGGATATAACGAATACATTGCACGACCGTTATCCATTGCTGTATTACTCATAGGCACTAAAGTCGTTTTATCTTTTTAGACAGCAATGTATAACAAAAAACACGCTGTAGCACCAGACTCTGGTTAGCCAGTAGGACGCCTGGACCTGGCTTCACTACTGCACCCTGGATATAACGAATACATTGCTCGATCGTTATCCATTGCTGTATTACGCATAGACCCTTACGTCGTTTTCTAATTTAAAGCGCGATGTATGCCAAATGAGTCTCTCAATTGAGGTAAAAGTTATGAGCCTTTTAGAGAGAAGTAAAGTTTTTAAAGTAAATAGCTGACAAAGGAGCAGATCAGCCATTTCGTGGTATTGCATTGCACGATCGTTATCCATTGCTGTATTACTCATAGACGCTTACGTCGTTTTCTGGTTTTAACAGCAATGTGTTACAAATTAGTCTCAGATAATAAGAGAGAATTAGGGCCATTGGTAGTCACAGTCGCCAATGAACATCAGCATAACCAAAGGTATCACCAATACGTTACGTCCATAACGGACACAGACGATCAGCAATATTACTGCCTCTTATCTTAAACACTTCAACAAAAACACCAAAAAACCATTTCAATTTCACGAGTAGTATATTCGTTCACTGTCTAAGTTATTAAAGCATTTCAATTTGAAATGCGCAAAATATTCGTGTAAGAAATACAACACCAAACTAAGAAATGGAACCAACTCCCCTTTATGACTCTCAACTTACATTATGAGTAAAGTATACATGATTGTGCCACGGATTTGCCCGGACCCTGCAGTCCAAGTACACATCAGATCCTTCCACCACCTTACTCGCGTCCAGGTTCGCCCCTAGCTCCAACTTTACTACTGGCAAATCTGTAACAAACGGAAGGTTTCAAAATAATTCGAAATAAATCCATATACATTTTTTAAGGTTTTATTACCAAATATTTCTGTTCTTATAGTAGTAAAATGTCTCAAACAAGCAAGATTCGTGATAGCTGGTCACTGCTCTCAATTACATCTTACAGCACTAATGGCGTCACCAACGCGTTGTCAAAGGTTTTCTTGGTAACTACTGTGATCCTTTGTGGTTCCCAAATACTTCAGCTGAAACGGGGTAGAAACATTTCGTGTGAAGAGTAGGCAGTACTGGTGTAACGAGTTACCTCTGCGACCGAAAGATGTAAAAAGACATTTCAAGGTCGATTTTCGAAAGAAGTGCCAAAATAAAAACCCCTCACACAGCAAACACATATTTATGGAAATAGCCGGCAAACGAGCTGACGGAGGTTCCATCTGATCGTAAGTGGCTATCGTCGCCCATGGCAACACCAGAGGCTTCATTGATGCGTTGCCAGCACAGATTACCCCCAATAGATACCGCATAAGTGAAATTTTCTTAGAGTTTGAACTCACAAAATTTGGCGGAAGGTACGGCTTGCGGGGGACATCAAAATGTGCTGTGATTGGCTATTTCTAATTCATACTTGAACTTGACGGGTCAGTATTGGTCGAAATTAATGTCGTGAACATGCAAATGCACGTACGTGTTGGCGCGCGTCAGTTGCCTTGTATCCGGTATCTATTGGGGGTAATCTGTGGTTGGCAACTAAGAGACAAGAAAAAGAAAGAAAGTTACGTTGAATTTCCATTTTCCAGCCGTCTTCATGAGTAGAATGCGGTAGGGTGGACTGCACGGCTCGGCATGAGATGATCCTGCCAGCGTCTTCGATGGCCGGCACGAAGGTCAGGATACTACTCGTTATGTTACCGTCTATTGAACTCTGTAACAAAATGAATATGTTGAGCCCAAAAATCTCAGGAGCTCTTTTTTCGTCATTAAGTGATTTCGACATTTTTTAAGCATACAATTCCGATATACATATTTGCGGTAGTCGCTCAGTGTATTACCGACCTCCCTTGGAACAATATGAATAAAGCTTTATGACTCAATTATAGGTAGGTATGCCCTTTTAGGGACTGAAAGGCAGTCATGTAGTATACAAGGGCAAATAATTATCCAATCAGACGTCTAGCCTAGATCTTGCCAGTTAAAGGTTGTTAATATGGAGAAATCAAAAATAGGTACCTAAGGGAGACCGAGGAAAGTTGAAACAGTTCTTACCCGACTGCCAGGAAGGGTTATGTTTTTCACGCGTATCTTGTATGTATGTATGTTTGTATGTATCCTATGTTTGTATGTATGTAATATTCTTTTATTATTTTTTGGTTCCGAGAAATTTCAGTTGTTTCAACTCTCCTCGATCTACCCTACTATTTAATGATATTCGATAAGTATCTGCTCTCCTTTGCCTTGTTATCACTAAATACAGTTTCTGTTAATACTTAAGATAAGAAATATCACATGCAAATTTCCATTCAAACGTCTCATTGCTACCGATTATCGTATACAACGTATCGGGCTTAAATCAATCTCGATACGATTGACAAACTATTGAGGATGTCAACCATATTAGTATTTCTCCGCCCTATTACCTTCTTTGTACTGCGAACGGCCAATTATTAAGCCAATTGTTACGAATTTGTTAAGCTACTGTGTATGTCAGACGTTTTAACATATCTACAATATATTTTGAAAATGAAAGTTAGTCAATTTATTTATAACTAAATAAGCACCTATATTATATTTATTACACTAAGCAAAATTAATCCACTGATTAATGCCTATTAATGAAATAAAATTATGACCCGCGTGGCGCAATGGTTACCATGCCGGATCCCCGCGCCAAGGGTCCTGGGTTCGATTCCCAGCGAGGCGGAAATTTGAATGATGAGCTTGAATTTCTGTTCTTGGTCTGGGTGTGAGTGTCCTTGTCTTGTGTGTTGTCCATGTCACCCACGACACAGGGAATCCTAGTGTGGGGCTATGAGTGTGAAGCGTTATTTATTTATTTAATTAATTTAAGTCCCACTATCATAAAGTAAATGTCATAAATCAATATTAATAAACAAATAATGAGACATTTTTATTAGTAACCTATTACTTACATATGTATTTAGATTATCATATTATTATTATAACCAGATACCAACGAGATACAAAAGATTTTAACTCAATTATAAGTTAAAATAGAACAAAACGGTATCATTCCGTAATATTAAATTCCGTAAGATTTGTATGAAAATTTTAAAATTTATTTGAATTTGGAATTGCGCGGCAATCCACAGATAATTAAATCTGAAAATGATGGTTATAAAATCTCCAATTTCATAGGTAAAGACCTACTATAAAGAATGCGTACCTTTAATAATACCTATTATTATGACATTTTATTTATATCTATCAATACAAGGGTAGATAAATGATGTAACGTATCAATTGTTTCATGACGAGTGAATTAATGCGGTAAAGCAAACCGCAAACAGATACTGGTATCGGTCGACGCCGTTTGATTAGCTGCCAATTACTAATGATGACCCAAATACGCCGTCACTTACATCCACACTGAGTTGGATAACTCGTGTCGGTATCATGCAATTCATGACGACCAGGCGGTCTATGAACTCTTAATTCCAGCCAAGTTCCAGTGTAAACGTCAAATTCGTGTTACGAAAGCGGTCACGTGACACCTTTTAGGCAATCATACGTCGTTTAGAGCCCGAGAAATGAATTGTCTGGAACATGAATGGTTTTATAAAAGTTCATAATAGGCCCGATGGTCGATTTTCGATCGTGTTCGATTCCTAACGATGCAGGAGTCTGAATAAAGTATCTAGACTGTTCTCGGTCTGTGTATGTGTTTTAGTCTGTTGTCCATGGCACCCACGACACAAGGAATCTTAGTGTTAGTCTATGAGTGTGGAGCGTTAAAGAAAATCATGTCATGGATCTATGTGACAGAATGCAAGTGAAAATGTAGAACAAAAGCCAAATACTATTATAAAATACTAGCAGTTGCCCGCAGCTTCGCACGCGGAAATTATGTTTATCATATTTATTTTGTACCCCTCATAGAAGAAAATTTAATAACAGGTTAATTTATATTGAATTTAGGAATTTATAAAGTAAAACCTACGATACAATCACAAATCATTCCTCAGTTCAAGGGTTTTGATGTGATGCCCAGACAGATAAACAGACAGACAGAAAGACAATAATTTTAAAAACAAATTTTTGGTGCTCTAACACGTTATTGATGTGTTATTTATTGATTATAAATTTCAATATTAGTCCCTCTCCCTCTTTCTTCTCTCTTTCTCTTTCTCTTTCTTGAGGGACTCTCAGTCCCTCTCCAGCTTCAAGTACCTCTCCCTTTGCCCCTCCCTGCCCCTCTTCCTCTCCAGTTTTCTGTCCTTCTCCCTCTCTCGCTCCCTCTCCCGCCCTCTCCCGCTCCCTGTCCCTGTCCCTTCCCTCTCCCACCCCCGGTCCCTCTCCCACTTCCTGTTCCTCTCCCTCTCCCGCCCCCGGTCCCTCTCCCACTTCCTGTTCCTCTCCCTCTCGCGCTCCCTATCCCTCTCCCGCTCCCTGTCTCCCTCCCTCTCCCGCTCCCGGTCTCTTTCCTGCTTTTTGTCCCTCTCCCCTCCCCCTCCTATCCGTAAAGTCCCCTATACAAAAATTTTTTCTCACTATAAGCTTACATATTAATTTTCATAATGAAGAAGTTCCCGCAAAATTTGCAACCCCTTTATTTACCTTTTAGGGGATGCAATTCTAAAAAAAACCTGTTACAATTATTTTTTGTTCTTAATTATAAGCTTACATATCAAGTTTTACATTACTTCAGAGTTCAAAAATGACAAAGTTACTTAAATATTTACATCCCCTTAGTTTTGCCCCATAGGGGATGAATTTCGAGAAAATCATGAAACAGTTATTTTTAGTGTCTAACTATAAGCTTCTATACAAATTTTCACCCTTCTTACTTCAAAACTGACGAATTTGCCACACTAACTTGCACACTTAAGAGTTTCTTAAATTTTCTTAACTTCAAAAATGACGAAGTTGTGTACTTAAGTTCCATCGCCTAAATTAACCCTTAAGGAATGATTTTCCAAAAAACAGAAACGTGTGTAACTGTAAACTTACATAAAAAAATCATATTTATAACTTTTACAGTTATTACTGGCAAAATTTACTGGCAAAGTTGATTTGTATGTAACCAACCCCTATTTTTAGGGGATGAATTTCGAGAAAACCGTAATACAATTATTTTTTGTGTCTAACCATAAGCTTAAATACAAATTTTCACTCTTCTTACTTCAAAACTGACGAAGTTCCCATACTAACTTGCGCCGCCTTAATTAACCCTTTAGGGGATGATTTTCCAAAAAAAACGTAATACTTAAAATTAAGTTTCTAATGTTTAACTAATATGTAAATTTTCATCTTTTTAACTTCAAAAATAACGAAGTTGCATACTATGATAAAACGCCTAAATTACCCCTTTAAGGGATGATTTTCCAAAAAAATGTGTTAAACTTAATTTTTGTTTATTACTATAAACTTACATAAAAAAATTCATACTTATAACTCTAAAACTGACGAAGTTGGTTTGTATGAAAATGACTTCGGACCCCTATTTTTGCTACTTAGGGGATGAATTTCCAAAAATCCGTTCTTAGCTGACGTCTCCTTAGCATAAACTATCTCCCTGCCAAATTTCATCATAATCGGTTCGGTAATTTCTGAGATTATTTGTTTAATCAGCGGTGTGTCTCTTTTCAATTTTATATATATAGATTGTTAAAAGACGTAAGGAGTGTACTTGTATAGAAGGAACTATGGCAGTTGCTTACGAATGTACAATATCTTTAGTCCAATTCTCACGTTGTAGAGTTAATGTCGCATTTAATCTCTAATCTTAAAATCTTTGAAAAATATCAACAAAATGTCTAAAGTCTCAGTATGTATTCTGGGTGGAAAGACATTTTCTCGAGCGTGACATCCAGAGTTAGTACCTTAGTAGTAGGTTGGTACCTTCCACTTGCTGCGCCATATTCTGAGTGCGACCCTTTTCTGTTGGCGGCTGCAACTTCAATTTCAATTTATAATATATTTTATTTTATAATATGTCCTGTTATAGGAATTAATGCTGTTGCATGCTTGCGACTGAATAAATGTTTCTTTCTTTCTTTCTTTCTTTCAGAGTAAGAAAATCCGGTTTCTGTAGACAACTGTAATTTTTTTGAGATTTGTCGATTACGAGATAACGTCTACGGCGCAAGAATCGTAGAATCGACGGCCAATGAATTGTAAAATGAGAAAACTACTCAACTAATGGTAAGTGCTTACCGACATCCACTGATATACTGATCTCAGATATTATCGATTACTGACGGCCAAGAATATGTGAAGAAGGTTACTTACAGTTTCTCTAACAGATTTGAGTCTGGTGCTTCCCTTCCACCAGGATATGGAAGGCTTAGGCCTCGCGCCGACGGCCTGGCAGACCAGCTCGGTGCTCTGCCCAGCTACTAGCGGTCGTTTACCACCTTGGAGACGCACCCAGAGCGGTCGTACTGTGGACAAAATCAAGGGTTACAATGATTGACCATATATTTCTATTTATTTAGGTTAACCAATAGTAACAGATTTAATACCATTTGTTTCTATTATTGTTTTATTTTGTCGACTGACGACCCAAAGGCTTCGTAAGGCTTAGGACCGATCGGAGTGGCGCAAGTTAGGGGAGGCCTATGTCCAGCAGTGGACCTCCAAAGGCTGATGTTTGGATGGATGAAGTATAATAATAATTTTCTTTATATTTAAAGTAGCAGACGAGCCGCCGAGCCGCAGACGATGTCACGGGCGTCCATGATTATCAGCGACATCAAAGGCGTCACCGATGCGTTACCGGGAATTAAAGAGGTTTGAAAGATACAACGTATAACCGATACTCATCATAATCACGCAAAAAATAGCAAAATAAATTTTTTGTAACAATAGTAGAAAACTAAGATTAAGAATTTTCCATAGAGGTAGATATATATCTACAGGTTGAATTTTTCAAGTGTGCGTGAATGGCCAAATTCGAAACTATGAGGAATAGCGAAAAATGCTCAAAGGAGTCTCGGAGCTGATTTTGATGAAAACTAAAACTGTATCATTAGATTTTTGAAAAATTAATATTCCAGGCCAGGAATCGAACCCTTTGTGGTGTGGTGTGGTGAAGAATCTAGACTAACCTACCTATAAAAATAAAAATTGTGAAAGGAAACCTGAGTTACGCAGCACGTCCAATAATTAGGACGTACTGCGTAACTCAGGTTTACTTTTGTTTTTTAAATATCCCTTTTGAATATTCTTCGAAACCGTGTAATTTGGAGTTAACAATAAACCATACAATACCAATATCATAGTTATATCATTTCATTCTTCATACTGACATATTGAATTCTGAGTACGAGGTATCATTAACTTGAATAAATGATATTTTAATGACAACCGAAACCCTTTATTTAAAGCTAGACACCGTCCAGTGATACGGTGGCAAGTAATTTCCATGAGTAAAAAGTTCAAAGTATTCTGGTTCTGAAGTTTTTTGTCCACAATTGATGGATGATTTTTTGATACGCGTATGTAAATCCAAGCTTTTTAATTTACGTTAATGGACCCACCCTGGCCATGGAAATTGAATAATCTTGGGTTTTTTGCTACCAGTAATCATTAAAATTCAATTTACATACGTGACATACCGCTTGCTTCTGTGGCCAGCAATTAAAATTTAATGTATTTTATGTACCTATATCTTTTACTAGACTATTCCCTTATGTCCAGAAAAAAATAGTCCCGGAGTGTTGCGTTCCTGGAAAGTACAATTGAAGGGTCTAGTTCACAGAGTAACCTGTACCTGAATTATCATATTACTTATTCAAATATTTACTAATCAGAACTATTGATGTTATATTTAGATCTTTTCGTCCACCAATTTATTTCATTCTAAATAATAATAAGAGTAGATATTTAACCTTTTGGAATGAATGAATGTTAGTTATATCGATACAGTAAAACAAATAAAGGAAAGAAAATATAATATTTAATATACGATAATAAGTGTAATAATGTACCTAATACAACTTTATGCTCTTAATATGTAGGTTGTTTCCGTGTGCGCTGCTGCTAACAATATTCTGAACAAGTTAAGTATATAATTACGATCGTAAATCTCAATTATTTTTCCCTACCGCCTTAGTTCAAGCAACATCTTCCATAGTTTTTTTCCCTCCAGGCGATACAAAACTCGCGATGTCTGTTTTCTTATAATATTTTTATTTAATAAAACCTCACTTTAAACACAATACTTATTCACACATTGTTTCCAAAAATCCCTAATTAAAACAGCAAAAGTCAAAAATTTGATACTTTTGGTGTATTTATAATCCAGCGCGGAGCGTATCCATTTAATTTTCAGATTTTTCACACAAAGGGAAACCGAATGTGTCATAATTATATTATAATTATCAGTATCTACTAATTATAATTAATTAGTGAAACGCCATACTCGCATTTCTCTTTCATGCGTATCATATTCCAAAATAATTAACAAAATAAAAGTAAAACAAAAAATACTCCTACTGTTTTAAATCACTTGACAGTAATGTTCGAAGCTAATGATAATAAGTTAAAAACATACAAAAATTATAATTTGTATGAGTCAAAAAGCAAACACTCGACACATTTAGAACTAATTTTAAATCAACTGCCCAGTCCCAGCGCCAAGACCAAATCCCCTCAATCATAGCATGCTCCCTCTTCATTATGAAAACCGAAAAATTGGAATCTTACAGTTCAGTTTGGTCACAGGAATGTAAGTTATGGTGTGTTATTACTACTAGATGCTAATTTTATAGGTATCATACATCTATACTATTTATACTAATATTATAAAGAGGAAAGATTTGATTGTTTGTTTGCATTGAATAGGCTCCGAAACTACCGAACCGATATGAAAAATTATCTTACTGTTGGGAAGCTACATTATCCCCTGGTGACATAGGCTATATAATTTTTTTGTTACTATTTTTCCCGAAGCGAAGCGAGGGCGATTTCCTAGTAGTTTATAAATTTTGCAAAAAAAAAGTTATATAAAGTTTATAAATAAAAAAAGTCCGAGATGATGATATAAGTTTCAATTCAAATATTATGATAATTCGTATACAAATAATTATAATATAAGTATATAGTATACTCTAAATCGCTAATCTACGGAATAATCCTCGTAAGAACGAACTTAATTAACTTTCATATTGGTTTAACCCTTGCTATAAATATTAAAGAAACTATAATGGAATATAAAGCCATGTCCATATCAAAGCTTTCTAAGTGAGGGGGTTATTTCTAATCTTTAGAAAGCTTTGCAAACGCAATTCCCCAAAGGCCTTTAAAGATATAAGTATTTACGAGTTTCGTTTTTTTATCTGTTTACGAGCACATTACCTTTACAAGTGGTGTTTCCTTATAGAGAATTGCGACCTCCGGTAGTATTCTTCACGAACATTATTTTTCGGGATACGTTATCCGCTTGTGGCTTCTGTTATATTATTTATCCAGGGTACATACATAGTCCCAGTACTAAACATATCAAATGAGCGTATGGCATTGTTATATAATACTAGGAAATCGCTCTCGCTCCGCTTCGGGAAAAATAGTAAAAAAATAAATATAATATAGCCTATGTCACCCGGGGATATTGTAGCTTCCCAACAGTAAAATAATTTTTCAAATCGGTTCGGTAGTTTCGGAGCCTATTCAATGCAAACAATCAAATCTTTCCTCTTTATAATATTAGTATAGAAGTATAGATGTCGGAGGAAGTGGATGGAAGCCGAGTTGATTGTTAATTGTACGATGAGAGATCAATTGTTTATTTAAACAATGAGTTGTCAAATTTGTGTTTAATATCATCTGATTTATGCATCTTTATATTGTAAAATTCCAAATTATTTCCAGAGGAAGTAGACTTACATGATTTCATTACTTCCGACCACAGCTTCCGACACACTTAGTTAAATCTTTATTTATTTCTCTCAATTTATTGCAATTTAATCTATTATCGTTTTTATTTTATTCGCGTTTAAAATCTTATTTATTTATTTAAAGTCATAGAGTAGAGTATAGCCTCGAGCGGAGTCGAGGCGCCACGTGGTGAGACCGAATTGTTTTGATCAGTTGATCGAGATGGATTGACTATTAAGTTTGGCTTCTGGTGAAGTAAGATCGGTGCCGCGAATCCGCTGCTCTGTCACATAATTTGTTTGACGTTTCTAAAGTTTCTTATAAGTGTCAAATTGATCTGTTTAAACATTGATTTTACCTGTGAAAAAACTGTGATTAAATTGTGTGGAAACAGTGAATTCTTTATTTTGTGCTTGCGTTTAACCCAAATGACGCCCACTCGGTCCGCGACCACAGATGGTGGTGTAGAAGAGAGTGAATACTTTGTTTTGTGCTCGCACTTAACCCAGAGGTCGCCTACTGGACCCATAATCGCTAACGATGATGTCGAGGAGAATGGAGTATCTCCAACATATACCTATATTCTTAGGTTCTTGCTTCTTGGTTTCAGTAAAACGTTAAGTCTATTTTACTTGATATTTGAGAATCCAATAGCCACTAAAAGATCATGGTCCAAACTTTTGAGGTTTTTAGTGTAAAGGAATTTCAAGGGTTATTGTAACTACTACTATTCACAGTCAGATGGACTAATAGCTTAATTGTTAGATTATTGAATTGAATATGAAAGATATAAACATAAACAAACATTACTATACCTACTACTACTGCTACTACTGTGTATTATGTCACACAATAATTTAGTAAGGTTACATAGTACTTCTTCTTACACCCTTGTTATAACCTTGTACAATGTTATTTTCCATGGCGAAATAAATGTTTCTTAAACTATGTTTGAGGTGAGTTGAAACCAATATATGGCAAATACTGTTTTGTGGGCACTAAACAGTAATGATTTTGTTGTCATAAAGCGTAAAGATGTTCAAGCATAATAAAATTATTAATGTTAAGTTGACAACCTTCAGCTATTATATTTTTTATGTGTATTGAACTGTAACAAAAAGTATCTGAATATTGGTTCGTAAAACAACAGTTAAAGTTATCTTGACGGTGGTGATAATATTTGGTATTATGTTACTTGTGGTTTATTTATAAACGAATATTGCGTAGTATACATGAAGGCGAAAAATTTTTATTTTTAGAGTAAATTTTAACTTTTGTGTCGAGCGATAGATCTGCGATAAATTGGAGCAGGCGAGATTAGGTATTTGATTAAACAAGGACGCGACGTAGCAAACTGTGACAGGTTTGTTACAGGTTTGTTACATGTGTCAACCAAATCAGTCTAAAATCAATTCAAGCCTAACTAACATGAAAAACTGCCAACAGAAAATTAAATGTACATACCTTAAAAAGTTTCAACATTCTTTACAACAATGTGTATCGTCAACGTAAGTACCGTAGGCAAAAGGGATTCAAATAAAATAAATGTAATTAGACCCTTTTTTGTATGCATCCTCCAACTATTTTTTGCGTCCATTACTTAATAATAGACCACCACGATGAAAGTGAAACATTTGGATGTAAAGGGATTCATTTATTAGAGAGAAAGTGAATAATCTTGGTTTTTATAGAAACTATACTGCATCATAGCAATGACAATGGCATTGGCAATGACAATAGCATTGACAATGACCATAGCATTGTGTTCTACCTATCTATGCCTCACCATTAACGGGTTTCTCCTCTTGAGGAGGCCTAGAGAATACTCCACTACGCTACTTTAGTGCGGATTGATGGAGGACTGTGGCCAAGCCAAGCATTTCTCTAGCCGTCCTTTTAGGTTCATTGCTAGACTTAGACTTCCCCTAACAGGCAGCACTCTAAACGGTTCTGAGCCTTCTGAATCCAGCGGATATGCGCTATTTTCTTCAGGTCATCAGTCCACCTGGTCGGTAGACGTCCTGTGCTTCTTTTAGCAGCGTGGTCTCCATTCGACCTCTTACCTCTACAACCTCTACAACGTTTATCGGTCCTTCGAACTATGTGACCATTATATTTATGCCCATTGTGCATTTATA
This sequence comes from Thymelicus lineola, assembly GCA_963932265.1. Classification (NCBI taxonomy): domain Eukaryota; kingdom Metazoa; phylum Arthropoda; class Insecta; order Lepidoptera; family Hesperiidae; genus Thymelicus; species Thymelicus lineola. Next base: position 6,478,410 of record OZ010698.1, on the reverse strand, counting down.
CAAATAAGACAAACATCCATGTCGCGAGCACATAAATTTTATTCGTCTATGAGTGGCTGACTTGCCCAGGAATTAAAACCGGGACTCCTCGCTTCGTTACTAAGGTCACTGGCTATGAAGTCGTCGACACATATTTGAATGTTTTCAATTAAAGGCCTTTACCGTTTCTAAGCATGTCACAGCATCCTTCAATAATAAAAGAAAGATAAAGAGTGAAGAGTGAAAGATATATTTATGAATACAAAATATTTTAATCAAATATTGAAAGAAAGAAAAAGACCCCGAAAACCTATCACCTTACATAAAAATTACCGGATCTTCTAAAAAGCGATTAAGCCAAATGTGCCCATATGAAAACGTGAAGCAAATATAACACCACTGCACTGTAGATTATAAAAAGAATATGAAAATGGATCGAAAATATTAAAGAATTTTAACTCTATTGCAATGGAATAGAATTCATACAATAGTATAAAATCAAACCACAATTATTAGGCGGTATCAAAAGAGAATAATTTACGTACCGTAAAAAGCAATATGAGGCTAAATTGACCTCTATGCTGAATACATAAAGTTTGAGAGTCAGTATTGAACTGTAAACACAATTTTGTGAAGGGTCTTTTATTAAAAAACGGGGTTGATTTAACAACTTATTGTACGGTATAACAATGCCTTTTTTCTAAACAAAAGGTATTTTGAGGGCAGTCTTTTGAGCCGTTTTTGAGTCACTTAAAACAATTAAGGTTTTATACCGGCTTTTTTGAGTGGAACGGGCTCAACAGTTGAGGTGTAGAATAGTTATTAAGTTCTTAACTATCAACCTTCTACTATCGCAATAAAGTTGAAAATATGCTGCGCTCTGGGATTTTTGTCTCGCCGCTCAAGAGATTGGAGATAGTGTTCAATAATTGATTGATTACAACACTTTAAATTACTAAACGGTAGGACGTGTGAGTTTCTTTTTAGTGTTGTCACTTTGGGATTAAAAGGTTAATGTAGTTTTAGAATTATCTATCAATTATTTTTATAAAGAAAGAAATATCCGGATTTTGCAAAAGAAAAAATATACCTACATTATATTATAATTTATTGCCATATTTCTTTATTTGCTAGAAATATAAAACTAAATGTCATGTTATGCTTTTATCGTTCGAATATTTTTCTGAAAACGAATCTGCCATTTCACATAAGTATCCACATTTGGGCCTCATTTAAGCTGCTTGTCGCGGTGCAACCTGCTGAACAACAGATTGCTGCACCCTATTCATCTTTATGAGATCACAGGGATCTGAGTCATATAAATAAAAATGGCGGCACCGATTTGACTATTTGCGATTTTAAAATAGTTTGTAATGGTCAAAAGATAGTTGCTTGGAGAAGAAAAATCTAAGTTTTAGATAGGGTGACGTGGAACATCAAAGATTTTTTAAAGATTTAAAGATTTATTTTTGTCACAAAAACAGTTTTACAATAAACATACATATATGATCGTAAACAACGACAATAGTTAAAACTGTGTCGCCGATGATCAACCAAACTATTAAAATTATTGAAATCTGTGTGGTGAGCATTTATCAAAGCTAGTTAAAGTTTGAAGGTCTGGCGTACCAGAAAAGGAACACGAAGCGATGAGCCAAACTATTAAAATTATTGAAATGCCGTCTAAGCAGAAGTTTTTTTATGTGATGAGTATTTACCAAACAGAGATTGAAGGTCTGAGCTACCTGAAAAGGAACACTAAGAGATTAACCAAACTTTTAAAGATATTGAAATGTCGTCTTATTAAAGGTAGACCATGTCCTGGAATAAGATAGATAAAACAGAAAAATATAGTTACCTACTGAAGTACAGATGTTGCAACAAAATTAAATTTCCCAATCAGCTCGGTGTGACCTATAAAAAATTGAACCGAGATGATTGGCAAACAGATTGTTGACCCAAATTTTAAATTAGAGGCCATTGTATATCATTGCTATCCAAAAATCTGAAAGTTGCGAAAGAAATTTAAGTTGCAAAGTAAATTCCAATTGCAAGTCGTGCGTGGTATGGATAGCTATGATTAGGATTGGTTTGACAAGTTTTATTAGGATGCGCATAGGTACCTTCTTGACGATATTCAATCCGATATTCGCCAATATTTCGATCCATTTGCATGGATCGTGGTCACGGCAGGGATTCGATGACTAATTTTATTAATATGATCTCTACATGATCCCATCAGAAATGAGGAGATCCGTAGACGAACAAGGGCAAAGACATAGCTCAAGGAATAAGCCGGCTGAAGTGGCAATGAGCTGGCCACATAGTGCGAAGGACCGATAACCGTTGGGGAAGAAACGTCCTTGAATGGCGCCCACGTCTCAGAAAAATGAGCATAGGACGCCCCCGACCAGGTGGACTGGCGACCTGAAGAAGACAGCTGGCATCCGCTGGATTCAGAAGGCTCAGGACAGATCAGAGTGGCGCAAGTTATGAGTGGCTGATGGATGGATGGATGGATCGATTAATATGATACTGATATTGCGCTAATATCTACGGTAAACTAAGGTGGCGCGCATAAACTCTTTTTTAGCCTTGACCGTGATCTATGCACCTAGGTCGAAATATCGGCGTACAAAATAGGTGTGAGTAAATAAATGCGAAAATTTGTGAAGATGTTTGGGCTATTATCACGCGCTAACGGTTGTACGGATCATGGTCGTAGCGCACATATCAACTCGGAAAGGGATCGGCACCGGATCGCCTCGCCGTCAACCTAACGTAAGCTCGGCTACGGCTAGGCGACGCCGCGCTTACGGCTAGGCGACGCCGCGCTTACGGCTCGCCGGCCGCTGGTTGACGGAATGAATGACAGCAGTTCGCCGACGCAGCGGTAGCCACGGCGCAGGGCGTGCACGAGGAAACGGATAGTCGTACGGTGAGACGTAAGCGCGGGTACGGAAAGTCGTCCACGCACCGTACCGCGGTTCGTGAGCTTGTCTCGAGGCGAGGCGATTACGTTACGAATCCGATAAGTGTGCTTTACAGTAGGGAGTTTCATACAAAGAATACTGACATGCAAGAGTTGATACGTTTACGTTCCGTTTACGAGTTGATATGTGTGCTATGACCATCAAGATGAAAGTTGGCAGTCAAACAGAACATGCCCAGATTAAAAACTAAGCTAGATTTTATTCCGGTTATACGTTCTCGTGGGATGATTCAGACGTTTATTATAGTTGTAGAAGAGTGCTTCCACATTTGGAATCTAGCACTTATTATATAAATTGTCCACTCCACGATTAGTCCAGTCATTTGGTTCGAAAAATAGGGTTACCTGGAAAGTTTTCCGGGAGTTTTTAATTTTTTTATTGTTAAATGAATAGGAAAGGAGATATTGTCGAAAAACTGCTATTAGGCGCCAATTTTCCAATAGGCGGCGCGAGCGGCAAAGATACGAGGTGACAGAGTTTAAATTCGGAATGAGCACATCAAAATCTATGACGATACCAATTGTCAAAACTCCCGTAAAACTTTCCAGGTAAAATTACCAGATGATCGGACTAGATGAGTTAAATTTAAAATCATGGCTTGAAAGGGCCTCTCTCTCGACTCATTCTCTACAAAAAGTAGGCCTGTCTATTAATAAAATTCAGTCAATCTATTTGTAAAAAAACACGACATATTTTTAAAGTTGACTGCATACTATAGGTAATACGAACTGCTATAAGCTACTTACACGGAAAATCCTGGAATAAGTGGTCCACCCAAAACTATTATCCCGCCCGCTCGCCTCCAACTCCTATCCAAAACTTGTTAACGTTCGTGAAATATGATCCATTTCGTCCCAGTTTCCCTTCAAGCGTGTATATCTTAAACATACAGCTGGTTCAAGTCACGACGGCGCGTCATTTAGTTTTTATATCAAAGCAATAGAGTCGAAAATAGATTGACTGCTCCAAATGATGTTCCACCATAATTCATTTGTCTCTGCCTAACCATCGCTTCGTCCGGATTTCCTATTTATTTGTTATCTTTTTGTTTCATTTTTCTTTTACATCCGATTGATTAAAAGCTTGCTCGGTTGTTGGAATTGAGTTAAATCTATCTGGTATCGATGTGGGAAGTTGGTTTGACCGGTATTGTATTACGTTCGAGATTAGAGTATTACTGTTCTACATCTGTTCTGTTTAAAACTTACAAAAAATGAAGTAAAAATCTCATGTAACGTCACATTTAACCTGCATAAATTGATTGTAAAAGAGTATGATTCTCGGGTTCAATATAGAAAAAATCTGTATGTTTTATTACTAAGCTTATAAGATCAATATTTATGGAGTACAAAATATTACTCTATTTGTTCATCAAAAAAATCATCTTTTATACATCCACACATACGATTATATCATAGATTTTCATTCACATGAATAGCTGAAACAGAATGCTTGACGAGTTTTCACAAGGTTTAGAATCGCTTGAGTTGAGGAGAGATTTAGGCTCTCTATGCGTATTCTACCGTCTGTATAATGGGGAATGTTCTGAAGAACTGTTTGGCTTAATACCTGCAGTTAATTTTCGTCACCGCCCATCACGTACCAGGTTCCACCAACACTACCTGGATACATGGCATTCGTCCACAGTTCGGTTCTCACGTCATTTTCTGCCTCGCACGTGTAAACTGTGGAACAAACTACCTGCATCGGTGTTCCCTCTAAGCTATGACATGGGGTCCTTCAAGAAGCGGGTCTATCGTCATTTTCGTGGCCGGCAACGCGTTGGTGACGCCCCTGGTGTTGCTAATGTCCATGGGCGGCGGTGATCACTTACCATCAGGTGACCCGTCTGCTCGTTTGCCTGCACTAAGCATATAAAAAAAAAAAAAAAAAACAATTTTGCAGTATTTTCCCTCGTTTAATTTTTGGAGGGTAATGCAGTAAAGGCATACCGAGAAAGAGGTAAGGAAGAACAACTTTATAAAAATCATGACAGAAGGAACTTACATAACAAAAAGAATGTTTTTCTTACCGCAAATTCTGGTTACTAGAGTGGCTTCAACCATTTACGGTCCACTGAGTACGATACTGAGCACGGGTCTCTTCTCTTGAGGAGGTCTAGAGCTCTCCACCACGCGGCCACGCTGCTCCAGATCCAATGCAGATTGGTGGAGTTACTAGACTAGTTGGCTAGTATTCTAACTACAACTTGCATTATGTATTGCCGATTTAAATGAAATCTCCAGCATATCATTTAGATTATGAACTTCTTTTTAACTAAAACGTTAACTAGTAAAAATTCATTTCCTAAGTTTCCCATTCAGCTTCCAACGTATTCCGAAACGCTTAAATATTTAAAATAATATGAGAAGCTTAATGCACCACTAATTGCCTTTGCGCTAAATTATAAATTTCTTTGTCTTGGAATGAATTCCAACTAAATGAAGTAAGCTGCAAGAGATAATGTTTTCTTCAAGTTATTGCTTTGTTTAATCCGCAAGAATTCCAGGAAAGATGTCAGGAACCAAGAGACTTAAATTTTCATAGTTCAAGATTTAAGTATTACAAGTTATGAAAACAGTTTTTATTTTTTATTTTTAAAAGCTTTATTGATAGCAATTTTGCACTATAGTCCAAACGTAGAAAAGTATTTGGACAAGGCGCTATATTCTAACTACATTATTGTATTGGAATAACAATGCAGTCAAACAAAAAAAATTACAAAAAACCCGACTGCGTAAAAAAAACTAAATCGTACAAACTAAAAATCGTAAAAACTAATTTGTACATTCAAACATTCACCATAGTAAGTATAATATATAATGCGTAGCTATGTCAGTGACATTTTAATTATTTCTCCCCCGCTGTTCATAAATTGGAATTCGTCTAATATCTGATTTACTCCAACAAGTTATGCAATCCTATTTAGACGAATCCCATAAGGAAAATCGCGGTGTTACGTATTATTTATGGAAATCGCATTATGAAAACATGCTACAAAAGACGCTTAAACATCCATTGCGGTTCGTTTGGGTAACGCAAAAAACGTAGTCCTCACGACAAAAACCCTTCAGCTATGTTTATTCCATAAAAGTTAATAAAGCCTCCAAGCGAGCATACGAAATACAACCTCGCATATAATGATAAAACCTAAATAAAGCTCTTGCGCTATCTCGGGCTATTTATTCGCGTTACTTATTCTTAATAGAAATGTTCACACAATTTTAGAAGCACAAAGCTGCATCAAGATCAGGGTTTATACTCATGCCACCTTCATAAAAAAATTCATTTCAATCTTAAGCTGGCCATATATCATCAAGTGTGCAGTTTGCTTGTATTAAGTGTGCTTGTCAAGTTTGCAGTTTGACTTGATGCGGCATTCAGTTTGCATTAGATAACTAATCGTATATGGCCAGATAGCCATAACGTGGCCATACACAGTCAAGTTTACTGGATGCCGCGTCAAGTTCGCTGCAAACTTGACAATATGTATACTTGATCGTGTATGGCCAGCATTAGACATAATTTCGATAGGTGCAAAGTAAAAAAAGTTATCTGCAAAGTAGCTGTTTTGTAGAGATAACTGTTTTTACTTTGCACCCGTTGATTTGATTCATCTCAACATCAGATCAGATGTAAAGAGATTTTATTGATTATTTTAAATGCCGTTAAAATAAAAATATTTTGTTTAAGTACCTACTTCTTTCGAAATAGCGCTTGCTTTCCTTTTGATGCTAATAAAGCAAAAAAAAACAAGTAGCTGGTACAGGCAAGCAACTAAGTTGTTAAGAATAAGTAGTGCCTATAAAAAAAGCTGTCTTTACTTTAACGATAAAAAATACTCTACTCCCAGCTATATGTCTAGTCTGCTTAATTTTCGAACATTTACATTAAAAAAGATATCACTCGCTAGCAAGTATCTCTCAAGCTAAAAGACAAGGGGATAAAAAAGATAAAATTCCGATTAAACCCAACCGCTTGTAAATAGGTCACAGTAAATATAAATAAATGTAATCCAGCGGCGATCAGATAAATTTACTTAAAAATTCTTCTTTGGGACTGTATTAAAACGTTGATTACTGTAAATTAGATTGTATTGCATTTCCCTTGATAAAACGTAATTATTATGTCAAAGTCGCACGCGGTGGAAAACAAATTATATTCGTAACAAAGCTTATTAACCCGAAAGTCATTTATATTAGGCAAAAGGGCTTAACACATTATACCATTTGTTTATTAGTAGGTATAGGTATTAACTTTTTAGACTAATGTATATCTTTATTCATTTTAATTGGGTCATAAATCAAATAAAATAATTCAAATATGTAATCATGATCATAATTATGATTGGGGATGAATCAATTTAGTAAATTTATTTAATGTGACATCATTATACCGCCAATCAATTTTTGTTAATTGATTGATCCTTAATATTAAGTAGGCTCTTGACTCTCGATATAAAATGTATACTAAAGACTAAAGATATACTTGTCGGAGAAGTGGGTGGTTTCGGAAAATGATAAGACATTGGGCGTTTACATCGTTTAAGTCAGAAGCTCATTAACACAGATTCCAGGCATGGTACAATTTAATACGCGATTCCACCTGATATGACGATACTGAACACATTATTATACGACTCGAATAACATAACCAATCACTAATGGAACGCGGTGAAGTCGGACAGCGCGGTACTGCATTTAGGATAATCTATACTAATATTATAAAGAGGAAAGATTTGATTGTTTGCACTGAATAGGCTCCGAAACTACTGAACCGATTTGAAAAATTCTTACACTGTTGGAAAGCTACACTATCCCCGAGTAACATAGGCTATATTATATTTTCATAAAATTAGAGATCCTTAATAAACCTCCAATAATGTAACCCAAGGTGTAAAAAATAAAGAAAACCGAAGCAAAGCGAGGGCGGTTACTCGTCAACAATAATTCACACGTTGCGTTCCACTCAGCTCGGAGGCTGTCTCCATAATATCCGATGGTGGTTGGCAAGTCAATCGCTCTCCTCGGTTATGCCCGCTACCACGTGTAATCAAAATGACAGTAGACAAATTGCATAGTGCTGCCATCTTTAACTGCCGTCCGAATACACCCAAGCTTGTTCCGGCTTGACCTTCCATTTTATGATCTCCGACCTTAGAGTATTAATATTACTATAGAGCGCGAGCAACGAAGTGGGAACAGTAGGCACAGGTGAGAACAACACGACGTTCCCGCCGCGACCGCTTGTAGTCGTAGTTGAATGCTAGCGGTGTGCGGTTCTAGAGAGATTTTTAAATATTTACCTATCAAAATGGTCAAATGTGCAGTCCCATCTTGCAATAACGATAGTAGGAAACACACAAAATTGAAATCCAGTATCACATATCATCGGTAAGTTGATTTTTGTATTTATTTTTATGAAAACATATCTCGCATCGCGGGGTGAGGGGCGGGCAAGCACAAGACCGCCCGCGCACCGCGCTCACCCACGCTCCCGTAGCGCTCCCCACGCGAGACTCTAGTGATGTACGTGACTAACGCTGTAGTCGATATTTAATATACTTTGTATGGAACGGATTTTACCGATGCGATTATTGCCATAAATTATTGGCTATACCGATATCAAATGATCCTAACTGCTAGAGGATAAAAAGAGGTTTGCCTAATCTCTAAACAGGAAATAAGAGTAAGAGAATAATTATATTTTATTTATTAAAAAAATATTAATATTTATCAAAGGAAGTATCAATTTGCTACATAACGTCATTATATTTTAAAAGCAAAGATTATTAGAATTATTTGCAGATGAATTGTCACGTAAATCATTTAGTATGAGGCAGCATTGGAAAAGACGTTTTTCTAAGACTTTTTTCGATATCGTTATCGGTTGATATATAACGGCCGATGTATCTAGCGTAAACATAAATTATGGAATGTTATATAATAATATTACGTCTAAACTGCTTATTCCATGTGAAGTATTTGGGTAGGTATAGAATGGAATAACATTGAACAAAAATACAAAATAATACAATACATTTTTATTTCTTTTTAAACCATTACATTGCAAAATCGAAATCGTTAGTACTGTTATCGAGAAAGTGATTAGAAACAAATATACAAATAAACATACATACTTATACAAAAAAATCTCGTTTAATAGTAGGAAATAAGATAACTTATCGAAATAACTTATCGATACCTCGTTGTCGATCGGCACGTAATTGATACATCCCTATCTGTCATACACGCATCGATATACGTATCTATAGATCATCTGCCTACGATGCGTACGATGCCATTTGTGTAATACTCGCGCTCTATAGTACTATACACTCTAAGTCTCCGACATACTTATAAATAAAGTTTTGAGTATACTTGTAACTATTGCATTTAATAAACATGTTTATAATTTATACATTTAAAAAATGTTTTAACATCTGATAATCGATTAATCGAATCAATAACCAAATTTTGAATCTGTTTCTACTTAATATATTTACAACAATTATTTTATTAATACAAATGATAGATATTGAAAACATCTGGCAACAATGTCGTATCTAAAATCAATATTTTTACGACACAATGTCTTACAAAAGTATATCAAACTGTCAATTAAAGAGTTCTCCAGATTAGCATCTGTGAGTTATAAATGGTCTGATTATTATCATTTCGGGTAGGGCTGTCACTCCCACGTTTAATGTCCATAATAATTTGTATCTAGATAATCCGGAGTATTTATTTATTTTTATTTTGCAGTAACTTGAAAACATTATTATGTGGGTAATTTTTCCAGTACTTAGAATTGCAATACATAAATACATAAACGCTTACACACTCATACCCCGCAGTAGGTTTTTATATACGTTAATAAATTCGCTATTTCTAAAATAAGAAATTAAGTTTTTCGTCGGGGGTTAAGAAATAGGAAAAACGATTTTGGGATAATCCTAACTTATAATCATTTTTTTAAGTTAACACGCCGTTTTATAGCGTTTAAATGAGTGAAATTACTTTTTGGCCGTTTATGTGCCAACCCTACGGATTCCGGTGAGTCTTTCGTTACATGGGATTTATGTGGTTGGAGAATTTTGCGGTAGTCGATTTAAGTTTCCTTTTTTCGTTTTATCATTTCCTGTGTTTTTTCTCACAAACTTTGATCTGTTGTTTCGTCGACTTCTGAGCGTAACTATACGAAGGGTCGTTAAGAATGTTTTGTTTTTGTCATTTCTTGTTCTTTTATGTTCGTTGCGATATAAGTGAGAAATAAAGAGATGTTTTGTTTTTACGCCGTAGGTGCTATATTAGGATCTGACTCGTGTCTGTCTGATTTCATATTTTAATGCCATTTTAATGTAAATGATTTAAATTTCGCAACTATTTTTGTAAACTTTGGTGGCTAAATTAACCCGGAATATACATAAAAAAATAAGTAAAACCTAGGGTGCGTACTGGGAGTTTGATAAAAAAACCTCTAGTGGCTTAAATTATGAGTATAACGCTAGTTCCTTGTAGGACACATAAAGTTGTCACAAAGTTGAATACATACACATATCTTACATATATCACATTAAATTACATATGTCAGTGGTCTTCAGGCGAAATAACTTCTAAACGACAAAGATTGTATCTCTCTTTTTGTGTTGCGTATGATTATGATTTTAAACCATAAGTCTTTATCTCATGTTATTAAAGTGGAACCCCAAATTTTTCACCATCACATTACCACTCATCTTAACGCACGTGATTGACGTATCGTTATCGATAAATAATATTGGTCATGACCAGCAAATTTTGTTAACTTCCATCCTCTTCTTGTCCAATATAATATGTACTGCTATCTCAGTCTTTCATGAAGGAATTATGTCGGTATCATATTATGTACGTAAAGGTTTTCTGATACTCATTTTTGAGACGTTGTTACGTTATAATGAAATCATCTCAGGTAGTTATTTAGTCAAATTACATCTTAATATTTCGAGCTTGTTATGATAATTGGTCTCTGATAATGTCAGATTGATTCTTAAGGTCTCCGCACATAACATCATGTCGACATCAACTCCACTCCGGCTCGATTCCTACTATCAGCTCTTTCCACATCCACCCAGGGTTGACTGGTGGTCAGTGCCATTAGGCATTAAGTTTTACCCTTTGTTACTTTATTTAAGAGGTGACATAAATTTAAATAAATAAATAATTCATACTAAGACACGCAAAGGCCACTGAAACAGATTGACGCTGCGACGGCCTGTGCCGTTTTTGTCAACAATATTGTTGAAGATAAGTGCATCTACGCGATGGTGTTGTCTAGTGGGAATAGTATCATAAATAGTATCACAAATAAAATATTTGATTGATTGATCATACTTTTCAATACAACTAATATTTTTTTGCCTGACCCGCTTCAATACGGTATAATGGGCACAAAGCTTTAGCCTCAGGTATGTAAGTGCCTAAGTACTATAAAACGCAAAATTTTAATTTAGAACTTTTGAGTAAATGTTAAAAATTGAATTGTCAGGAACACGATTCAAAATTGATATTTAAACGCTTTGCTATGAGTCGACTCGGAGTGGAAATGACGGCTATTGGTGTATAGCGGGAGCCAATTATATCGTTTGGGTTATCCCGGTAATGTTATATTAATAAAACTGAACTTTTCGTCTTCTGCAAAATATATTTATTTTGACTCGGTCATTAGGAATCTCTAAATTCAATATTTACAAAAAAAAAGAAAAGTAAAATATGAAAAATATAAACGTAGAAAACAGCCAGCATATATACCTACGAGGAGGATAAATATTATGTTACAAATAAGAAGTTACAGAAAATGATAAAAGATGCCGTACCGATCGCCATAGGTGTAATGTGCGACCTTTACACCCGGATTCCACTTGTTAGGTCCCCCAAAGTGTCGGGTGATCTACGGCTAAACATTTTATACAAAGGTGTTCCATTTGGAACTATCACCGTTTCGTCCGATTTACTGTCACACAGATCAACATTAAACTGTGAACACCGAAAACAGTGAACATAAAACAGCGAATATTTTAACAGTGTGAACACAAAGTACAAAGTAACTTGAACTGTTTATTGCAGGTCTGGTTTATATCCGTTTTATTTACATGACGAAGCATTAAAAAAGGATTATAGTTACATGGGGGTAGGGTTGTTCCGGCCAAAATCGTCGTTGCGGCTTATATTTTTTATGAAATAGTAGACAAATAAGCTGACGATCCACCTGATGGCAAACGGCCCATGGACATCAGGGACACCAAAGGCATTGCTGATGCGTTGCCGGCCAAGAAAGAGGGAAGAAAAACAAGGAGAACTGGCTCTCAAACCCCCAGCCGGACGCCAACGACGAAGAGTCATATGGCAGCTGTCAAGCAAGAGGGTGGTAGCTATCCAGGCGGCGTCTTTCCATTCTATACAAGGCCAGAACGCAAGGGTATGAAACTAACCGCGCATAGATTGGAAATAACTTTTTTACTAAGTTCTTCCAATCCATACAACAGCAGTACGCAAATACTCGCGTATACTTCGTAGTAGCGTAGAAGTTTAGCTCGTTCCATAATGTACAGTGCCATTACGCATACGGACTAATCGTGTATGTATCGGAATAAGCGCGCCAAAACTACGCGAGCAGTTGCATGCTCGCCATTTTATTATTATTTATTATTATTACTTTATTTATTCCAAGGTTACACTAACATTAGAGGCAAAGCCTAATGCGTTAGTAAAATTAACAAAAAATTTGTAATATTAACTTTAAAAATAAGAATGTTTACATCAATACCTATTACTAATAAATTAAAATTTGTAAAATAATTTTTGATTTATGGACCTCCCTTTCTAGTCCCTTGCCATGAAAAATAATCTAAAATTTTAACAAAAAAATAACCGACTTCAAATAAAGTACATCCAATAAAAAATTAATTAAAAATTGGTTGTCTGTAAAGTCGGTTTACGGACAATGGTTTTACGTGATAACGTCTATTTCGTAGAAGAATAATTTATGATATAAATAATGTAATGTAAGAAGAATAAGAAGAAGAAGAATGGAAGCCCTACGCACGGAGCCGCGGTGCTACTCGCCAGTTGTGTCAGCTTGAACATGGCTTGACGCGCCACCGCGACCCGCGTATCTAGCTAGATTATAATATTAAATTTCATACTAACTATACGATTTTAAACATATTTGAGTTGAAAACTTGGTTTAAATCGTTTTAAATATCAGGAGCTGCGCGACATCTGTGATTTTCTTGACTACAACTAAAGTCCGAGTCGATGTACTGTGTAAAGTTCTTTCAAGTAGTTCATACCTATAAACAGAGATGACGCTATTGTAGATTTTCGTTTTCATATAATAATAATACGTACGAGCTACGAGAAATCATTTCTTTTCAAAAGATTGTAAAATAAAATAAAAATGAAATGAAAAATGCCTTCCAAGCGGACCGATTACGCTTGAGTGGGAGAGAGACGGCCGGTCTAGCGTGCCTCTCTCTCTAATGCTGCGCGCGCTTCCGTGACGTTAGCGGCCGTTACTCGGTTTTCGTGAATGCCTCTCAGGCTCATCGTCTTTATAAACGTTATCACGTTAAAAAGAAATATTAAAATAATTTTTGATTTATGGACCTCCCTTTCTAGTCCCTTGCCATGAAAAATAATCTAAAATTTTAACAAAAAAATAACCGACTTCAAATAAAGTACATCCAATAAAAAAAGAATCGTCGAAATCGGTTGGATATTGAGTTATTCGTCCATTTATCACGCACATACTTAATGCAAATTTAAGACTTATATGATTTTGACATGGATGCCATTGTCAGATCTCGCTTAAATTTATGTGGGGCCATACGACAAGTACCAGCTTTCGATTAAAACAAGAATCATCAAAATCGGTTCACCCGGTCCAAAGTTCTGCGGTAACAAACATAAAACAAAAAAAAACTGTCGAATTGAGAACCTCCTCCTTTCTTTGAAGTCGGTTAAAAAACAACTGAACTCATATCGAAATAAGGATAGGTTAGGTTATGGTTGTCTGATTTTATTCACGATAAAAATAGGAACCCCGCGAAGCGTAGACGTAGTCTTATTACGGCGTTACTAGAGTAGATTAAGTCACATATTTAAAAGCCATTCATATTTTCAATAATTCTCTAAAACATGTCACTACAGACCAAACAGGTCCAAAATTTTATTTTCAACAACTTTAAAAAATTACTGTCCCGCAAGATACGTGTACAGGCGGTACAGCCGACATCTGTATCAAGACGAACCATGAAGAACAAGGGAACAAAAAATAGAATACAAGCAGGCCGACCTTCAGCTTCAGTACCCACCGCAAAAAAAAATAGAAAAAGGAAACACGACCTAGCATTTAACGTCTTGCATAATATTAATAATGCTCGTTGAAAAGTACTTTTTTAATAAAAGTAATTATGATTATAAGTCATTGTTATGTATTTAATCCTACTCAATAAAGTTTAAATATAATTCCATATTTTACTAAATCAATAAAACTAGACTCAACACTCTTGTCAAGTGTAAGTGGTGTAGTATAGTTGGGAACGAAGACGCGTGCATCTACGATACAAACTATACACGATCAGTACGCAAAATTCGTGTATGCATTGTAATAACAGATTTAAAAACAGCATTACAATATATACGCGAGCAGTTTCCTATGGCTGCGTTCTGGCGTTGTATACAATGGAAAGACGCATCCAGGCGGCCCCATGGAGAAATAATAATAGAAATAATGGTATTAATTAATTTAAATCGATATTATCAATATAATCTCTTCGAGGATCATACCACCAGCGGGCCGGATTTCGTCAAATCTTACGATACCCATCCAGCGTGGGAATGAGGTTAGTATTCTAAATTGCCCCAATACAGCTAATGAATAAGTAATTAATGAATGCCCCCCACCTAAATGTTTTTCTTTTCTCATTACTCTATCCGATAACGTTCTCTCTAACAGTAAACAATAATGGGCAAAGGGCGTGAGGTTCGAAACGATCATTACACGTGCGTGTCTAATGAATATTGTATCATTATTACTATAAAACTAGGTCCGTATATTGTGACGATATCGACAAGTGACAAAGTGCTGTCATACCAACCGAAATGATTACATGGAATGCGATTGAAGTCAAAGCTAATGACGTGTCGGTTGGCATAGAAGTAGAGTCCTTGGAACGAGGGCAGTCTGAAAGGTTCACAAGGACCTTTACAAGTGGGGTTTATCTAGGACGAGCGCGTACAGCGGTAAGCACAAAGTAAGGTATTTTATTAACAGTACTGTACAGTCTGGCATCATATTCTGAAATTTCAGGAGATTGGTATTTCGCTTTTTTATTAAAATACACGAACACATTCTCTATCTATATTGAAATATTGATTGAACTAGTATTTCTCGTGGGTTGCAAAAATATTTAATAAACCATGGAAGATCGTCAGGAATTGCGGTCAATAATTTAGTTGCTGTAAATAAAAGTAGTGATCGAGTGATAATGGTTCGTAATTGGATGGATGACAGCTAGTAGAAAAACTCTTGAGCACTTCGTATTTCAAAGGAACGTTAATCCGTGGCATCAAAACATAAGACACTTGTGTTAATTACTAATCCCTCCAGCAGTCCACACTACAGTGACATGTTTTCTTTAGTTATGGTTAAGAGATAAACTCATCATTCAAATTTTCGCCTCGCCGAGAATCGAACCCAGTGTCCTTGGCACGACGCAACGATCCGGCATGGTAACCATTACGTCATTAGGGTCGAATCGTACCCCAAATTAAAGATACTCGTACCCATCTGTAAATTAATGGTAAAAGCTAAAGCTAACTAATCTAGCTAAGCTAAAAATAAAAATGATACTCACGGTTGATGTCAATAGACAGGGTCTCCGCCAGTGGTGTAATTGATGGGTCTGTAACCGCCTGCGACAGAATGACGCGTTATTAATATCCTGCGACACGTCACATTGAATTATGATAGCTGACAATATTACGGATATTACACTTGATATTTGTTATTGGAGTATTAAAAAAGTTGATTAAAATGTCATTAACACATTGGCAGTGATTGTTAATTGCACTGTGTCGACGTATTTATAGTGCTAAGAGCTGTTACACCCAACTCATTGCCCACAAATTGAATAAGAGAGGAGATGAAGTAGGAAGGAAAATAGGGA
The DNA here is from genome assembly GCA_963932265.1 of Thymelicus lineola. NCBI lineage: Eukaryota > Metazoa > Arthropoda > Insecta > Lepidoptera > Hesperiidae > Thymelicus > Thymelicus lineola. The sequence continues at coordinate 6,462,228 of OZ010698.1, read as the reverse complement.
AAGAGAAAGGGAAGCTGAGTAGAACAGAGTGTTGAAAATGATCTTGAACACATAACTCCAAATAGTACGTGAATAAGGGAATAGGTAATCCTTTAAAATGGGAATTGGGAAAAATAATTCAGCATCAAAGATTATTTCCTAATTTCTAATAGATACTCGTATATCGAAATCCTTCTTATGATTAAACTTGGTAAAAGTAGCAATAGTTAGCAAAATTACTATCATAGTTACCTGGCAAGTGATTTCAGTGCCGTAGTCCGATCGCTGCAATATGAACGAAGTGGTTGCCCTCGCTTCGGAGTTGGCTAGCAAAGCGTGGGACTTCCACCACGATACCCTAGCTGTGGGTCGACCTGTGAACAAAGGTTTCATCTCATTTGGGTAGCAACAATGATATTAAATTATAGATACGTTATGCCCTTAAAAATCAACCAAAAAATCTGTTCCGACCGAGCTACAACACACACACGTTTATCTTTTGTTTCACTACATCAATCACTATTACATTTGTAAATTATGTAAAAGAGATGGCACTACTAAAACCATAATAGTGAAAAAGACAGCTAGACGGCCTCACTCAGAGGCAGCTATCAACTGTCTGAATTAAAATCGCTACACTTGTCTAAATTCGACTGACATAATTTCAGCGCCATCTTGGCATATTTTGTATATAATATCATTGGGTAGCAAAAAGAAAGATAACATGCTAACACCTACAAACACACACACACATACACCTCCATCATACACATACACAACAGTTTAATTTTTGTTTTGTTTGTCGTAAAACACCCGTAATGCTGGCCATACACGATCAAGTATACTTGTCAAGTCTCAAGTTTGCAGCGGACTTGACGCGGCATCCAGTAAACTTGACGGTGTATGGCCACGATATGGCTATCTGGCCATATAGCTATGTCATACAAACTGGATAACGCATCAAGTCAAACTGCAAACTTGACAAGAACACATGATTGTGTATGGCCACTATTAGACATCATCTGCACTTCATCAAAATAGGCGCTAACAACCAAAATATGAGACTTAGCTTATTTGTTGCCGGGTCAGTGGTGTTTATGATCTGATATTTGTCTGTCAGTAATGTTTGTGTCTGTCAGGGAACTAGCGCGGAGGTGTGAGTATGAGAAAAAACAACGGACAGTGGCAGTAATTGGACAATTTAAAATTATTGACACAATAGTATCCGTATGAATGATTTTTATATTTATTTCTTAAATCTCAGAAACGGCATAAATGGTGCTTAACTTTTCCGCGTTAATTGTGATTTAATTATATCAGTTTGCATGAGATAGCCAGCCATATAGCTGTCTCATTATTGATGTATTGATGTATTGTAAAGCCTGTAAAGCTGTCGGTCCCGGTTGATATTATATAATATATACTACAGAATATAGAGATAGAGCTATTTATAAACTAAAATCAAGGGAGCCCTTGCGTGTCAAATTTAAAGAAATAGGTATATTTAAAATAGCTTCCCGATATATTTATAATAATGTAGTCTTTGTACGGAATAATATACCAGTATACAAACAACATGGTGACTTTTCAAATCGCCAAACAAAAAGGATGCATCAATTGGTTACCTCTTCGTACCGTCTTTCTAAAGTGCAGCGTTCTTTTATGGGGCTCGGTGTAAAACTTTATAATGAAGTCCCAAAACGTGATGTGACTTGCCGGTGGAATCTTTCAAGAAACGTGTAAAAACTCAACTCATAGACAAGGGTTATTACTCAACTCGTAGGTAAGGGTTATTATAGCATAGATGAATATTTAAATAATAAAGATACATGGAAACAACCAGCTGGGCAACCAGTTCTACTCAGATTAGATAATACCTATTTTTATAATAAATATAAGTTTTATTTTTAAAGGATATGTTGAGGTGTTTCTTTACGGCTTTTCTCCTCCGCCATGACAAAGTATCTTTCCGAAAAGCTGGTAGATTAAAAAAATGACGTGCATAAGTGTATTTGTGATACCTACATGAATAAAAGATTCATTTCATTTCACCAATCCGCACTGGAGCAGCGTGGAGGAATATGCCATTGGCTTCCTCGGTTGTAAGGAGGGACTCTTGCCCTGTTATGGGCCAGTAATTTGTTAAAGCTAAAAATCACATCATATTATAATAATAAGTTGATTATTTTTAAGTTTTCTCGAGTATTTTTAACACTCAGTGTAAATTAATTATCTTGGGAAAGTGTAGTATCCGACAGCGTTAAGCCACGTCTAAGCTTAACGACCGGAATTTGTGTGCTTACTAACTTATGATCTTGTAATTAACCCTCGTTTTGGTTACAACTTGATACTGAGGATGAATTATGGGTTAAGTCTTAGCCGGGTTTTAACATCCAGATTAACATACATACTCGTATGTCCAAATAACTATTTAGAATAGTAGTACCCGTGCGAAAAATAATTGTCATTCGTACAAGATAATAGCTATCAAGACTGATGCTTTGTCTGCCAATTTTACGACTATTTTTTGTTCAATAGATAAATAAATACTTTAACGTGTACTACATAAATAGAAACGCCTGAAAATTCTAAATGGAAATCCACGCCCCAAATATCCTGTTCCACTGTTCAACCCAAAACACCGTTCAATCAAAATAACGAGTATACTATACTCGTAGCGTTCGAGTTCGCAGTGTAGCGAAAGTACATGTTTTCTCGCAGCAATACAAACTATATAAATCTTTAAAACTACAAAGCCTAAAAACACTTCTGCATTTAAAATAAATGCAAGTTAACGAATCGTGACAAGCCTGGCCAACTAGCCAACTACAAACATTCAGCTTAACGCACCAATGGACGCACCAATGCAAAAATGTTTGGAAATTCAGTTACTTCAAAGCAATATTGTGCATTCTGATTTGAGGTTCGACTAACCTATATTTCAAGTGAATTCGAGTGTTAGAGGTTAAAAATTGTGCATTAGGTTATTCACGCTCTATAAGGTCTTGGGTACAATTGTCGTCTTTAGATCATATGTTTGTCTTGGCGTCCAGTTCTATCTTTTTGGAACGAAGTTCCTTATCGCGCGTTATGAAAGGGGGCTAGATGGAAAATTTTCTTACGAAATGTTGGTACGATACTTTTTGAAGTGATTCAGAGAGTTTTACAGAGATGGCGCTGTAAAACTTTCTGAATCACTTCAAAAAACAATACTTACGGGTGTCCCTTGACACCTCTCATTTTATTTTTTCTTTGTCTATTTCTTGGTCGGCAACACATTGGTGTCGCTAGTGTCTAAGAGAGATATATTATAGCCATTTCACACATAGGTGTATCGCTTACCCGTAGAACAAACATTAGGCTATAACGATACGAGCATTACTGGGAATTGGGTGAGCCTATCAAGAAATTTGAGACCTAAATAGCGTCTCCTAGTCTTATTAACAATGACTTGTTTAAGCTCTAAAATGTGTCTAGATATAAAATAGGGCTATACTATAATAGATTACCCTTGCAAGATTTAAGCTCTTAAATGTCATAATTATCCATGAAACCATGTATAAATAAATAAACGCTATACACTCATAGCCGTTGCATAGCATACCCATAGCACAACACCGTTCGAAGAGACCAGTAGCTCGAGTGTGAGTTTCTAACATAAAACGGCAAAACGCAACTATCGCGGGAATCGAGATGACTCAAACATTTTAGTAAACATATTTTATGAGCGTGAGTTCCTTATACATCGTCAACGTTGAATGTAACTTAACATACGAGTGGAGGCATTTTGACGTATGCGCGAGTGTAAGTTACTATTTTTTAGTTAACTATTGAAAAAATACGCAACCATAGTAGTAGAGTTACTCACTTGATGTTTGACAAGTGAAACGCATTTTTTGGTAATAGTTTATCTGATTTTATTATGGATAGCCTCAGGGATTATTTACAATAAAATTACACATAAATTTTTCCTTCTCTTTGCATATTTATATTTTCAATATTTCCAATAATACAATACTATTTTGCTATTTTTAACTTGACAATGAAATGACAATAGTGTTATTCTCAAATACTATGGTAACCAAAACAGGGTTGCTCATCTACAATGTACAAATGTAGGGTCGCTAAACATTCATTTATAAAAATAGGCTTACAGTATGAAGTGAAAATTGATTAAGCAATATGTTGAATGGAGCAGCGCGTAATTACCTACTTTGCTTGGAAGATGTTGGCGGAAGCCCAGGCTCAAGATAAGCGCAATTATCAGCGAAAACTACGGCCTATATTCCGAGCTTCTTTTAAAGCATCCCAATTCCCATTATATCATCCCGATTCCCGACACATGTAAATAATCGAATGTCAATGAATAAAGTTTTGAATTTTCATGTACAAAGTTTTTTCGTATGCGCTTTATTTCGAAAGTCCTAATTTTTACCTTTTCTATCTTTGCATATAAATAAATTAATAAAATTAATTATTAACTTCTTTGCATAATTGGCCAATGAATTATATAAAAATTGAGAAATTGAAAAATCTACCATACGAGGAATACCCACGACCATCGAATTTCGAGTCCGAGCTCTTACCGCTACGCCAACTCAACTCGTGCTTATGCAACTCATCTTCGTAATTTAAGTAATATTCATAAGGTATGAAACTTTTTTATTTTCATGTAATGTGCGTAACAAAAACGTCAAATGTTGATATCATAGCGTCACGATGCTATTGTTTTATCTCATTTCTTCTTTAAGTTTAAAGCGGAACACCTATAGCTCATTCATAAAAAACATAATGCGCCTAAAATATGTTTCACTTGACTGCCTCTGTAAGCTTAGTAATAGTGTACTTTTAAAATTAGATGAGTTGTAAGTGCAACTATGCTAATAACGAAGTGTGGAAACGAATAACTTTTTCGTTGATGTTTAAGGAACTCACACTCGCATAAAATATGTGTACCAAAATGTTTTAGTCATCTCGATTAACGTGATAGTTGAGTTTTTAGTTTTTTTTAGAAACTCACACTCGAGCTACTTATTTTAAAAGTACACTATTCCTAAGCTTACAAAGGCAGTCAAGTGAAATTTATTTTAGGCGCATTACGTTTTTTTTATTAATGAGCTATAGCTGTTTCGCTTTAAGCTTAAAGAACAAATGAGATAAAACAATAGCATAGCATCTGTTACTATGACTACTATTATGTTTTGTTACTATGACGACCTATTACCAAACAATGCGTTTCACTTGTCAAACATCGCACACGTCAAAATACCTCCACTCGATTAATATGTTACATTCAATGTTGACTAAAAAGTTCACGTAACGATATTTTGAAACTCACACTCGCAGTGTAGTTGTTTTAACCACCTGTCCGCTAGAGGCGCTGACAATAACTCCATACATTTTGATTGCATAGACGCAAACGCGTTGGTGAAGTAAATGCTTGCGAAAACTCACACTTGAGCTACTGGATTCGATTCCCAACGAGACAAAAAAATTAATGATAGTTTAAATTTCTATTTACGGTCATGGTGTGTGTTCTTGTCTTTATTTGGTGTCAATGGCATCCACGATTCAGGGAATCCTAATATGATAAGGAAAATTTAAAAGTAATATTAAAAGCCTAAGGTTAATATTGATTTAGGACCATTATTTTTGTTCGGATATTTGTTGATAAAAAAATAATAGTCACTCAAAACGGCTAATGTTGAGGTTGATTTAGGACAAGGAAAGCCTAAGTAAGTATACTTTAAACATCTCACCAAGACTCGGTACAGACACCTTAAATAGCCTAGTATAAATTAGCCTAATGCTTAGTTTTATCTAAAGAAAGTAATATCCAATTTCAGGTTTGAAAAGCATTTTTATAATATTTTTTGTCCAACCACGTTCACACTAAACAAATAAATGCGGGCTGGAAAAGTTGAATCACTCCGATTCACTCCCAATGCGGGTTATTGTATTCGCTTTTTATTTGAACTGGTTGTTAGTACTAACGTTAATGAATTTCGGATATTTTCGTATGTCACAGAGTGAGGAATGATTAGAAATGGCATTGTGAATAATTATAATGAAGGTGTTATTATCGTTGATGTTTAGTGCCACACGTATAAATGTTATAAAAACTTTGAATACGTAATCATTTGGTCATCGCAATGAGACAGATTCTATGATTATAACGTTATAATGAAAAAAAAACTTTAGAAATAAAATATCAGAAAAATAATTATTGCAATTTTTTAAATCAAACAGAAAATATCCTATCGATATCTCTTTCATCGGTTAGACTTTTAAACTATTTTCATAAATTATTTTCATTATTTTAAAAGATGTGCCGAGGAGTTTCTTTAGGCTTTTCTTCTCCTCCACGACAAAAAACCTTTCCGAAAAGCCAAAAAATGACGCGCATAAGTGTATCAGTGATACCTAAATTATTTTGAATTTGAATTTAAAAACCTTATCTTTGGCTACATTTACCTATTACTTCATTACATAGAAGTTCAGACTAACAACATCTTTGTGATCCTAGTATGTGAGTAAACGGCTATTACATACTAAAAGACAGATACGACGAAATTTTATATACCAGGGTTATTTTTTATATTTTTTATGTTTACGGGATTCAAATTAATAATACTTGCCAGGTCTATAAGCTATTCAACCTGTGTCGAAGTAAAGGGTCGGTAGATTGGGGAGCAGTATAAAAAAATTGTAAGACAAAAGGGCCCCGGTACCCTTGTCAAGTAAATCTGACTCGACGACACATCCGACAATGGTGGGCGAGTTCGCGGTTTTTTAACTGCCACAGCAACTGGGAACTAAGTTGTCCGGATTATCAGGGTAAACTTTTTCGTGCGAACACCGGCTTTTATTTTTAATTTACAGAATTAATGCTACAATATAGGTCAGTAAGCTTAAAACTCTGTGTTGTGGTTAATCTATGACGTTGTGGTTGGTATATAATTTTGTGTAAAAATACATAATCTGAGTAAGAGGAATGTCTGTTCATACAATTATCTATGGTGGTCGGAGTCTCTCCAACTATGAATCTTAGTCAACTTCATTCGCTCTCTTTTATAACAGTTGACTGTTAAGCAATGAACTGTGAGCAACTTGGAACTACGACGACCTCTAAGAAAGATGGTTATTTAGCAGGGTGCATCATGCAGGTTAGGTTGGCTTAGATTAGACAAGATGAGGTAGCCCTTTACAGGAAGATTCAGGACTGAATTCCATTACAATCATTTCAACTAAGTCATTTTGTTAAAAATTACAAAGGAGACCTTCAGTTTTTGGCCCAAGTATGTACCGAGGTACAAGTTATATCAAAAAAATTCTTAAATTGTGTAGAAATGGAATCTATAATCTAAATATATTAATTTGCATTTAAATCGTGAAAAAATATATATCAAAATATCTTATACTGCGTTCAATGAAACGTGCGTTGTCCTGATTTGACAACTATCAAAGTGGCAGTGACATAGTGTTCTGTGACAGTGACATTGCATTGCAGGTTTTTTGTTTGCATTTCAATCTACAAATATGAATTATTTTATCGTAATAATTTTATTTTTAATTATTAGGTAGTAGAATCCAAAACACAAAATAACACTCCAGAGACGCGAATCAAACGAAAACGGAATAAACAAGAGGACGTTGACATGTCAATCGCGGCATGGATGACAGTTGATGACAGTTCACATTTGTTTATCGCATAGATTAAGTACTAAATCTATGGTTTATCGGCTTGGCTAGTGGTCTTTTATTTAGCCAGCATTTTACATATTTGAATTTATTTATAATGTAATCCTAATTAATTGGTTACAAAAGAATCATTTTCTATGTTTTTTACACCTATATAATCCGAGAATAAAATACGTAACATTAAAAGTATAGTATTGCCATGAACAATAATTGTGTTGCCGCTTAATTATATCTTTGAACGATTATTTTGAGTGGTGCAAATGAATAATAAATTCTGATTTTTTTTTTTTGAATTCAGCGTATTTTTTTATACCAAAATACATCAAGGTACATCCTTGGGCCACGGTTGTATGGAAGAAAAAATGGATCCTTTGTTTAAAATTACGAAAGAAATCAGCAAAACTATTTAAAATATGAAGATAAATCTATGTGGTAAAAGAAGCTATAGTTTTAAAAAAGGTGGGCTGAGTGTTCTTCTTTTCTTTCACTATTTCTTCTTCTTTTGTTTCATTTATTTGGATCAACAAACAAATTAGATGTTGACGAGATCTCTTAAAGATCTAATTTATGACACAATGTTCTTCTCAAATTTGAATTGATTTGTACATACATTATTCGTTGGTTGTACAAGGGTTTACCGGAAAATATTATGCTTATAAACATGCATGTTGTGTGTAAACATATTGTTACAACAAATTCCTTATCTGACCCAATGACCCTTATATTAGCATGACTCGAACATATCCGCAGCTGCAGGGTTGACGGCTCGTGTGACGGGGGTCAGGTCAGGAAGCTCGCGGCGGGTTGACTAAACAAATTCTAAGGATAATGGGTTTTGTTTAAGCTTGGCTTCGGTTCGTTTAACAAGAAAAGTAATTTAAAGGGTGTTTAACAATGTCGTCATTTGTGTAGTCGCGTTTAGTGCGATTAGTTATTATTAGGAAGAAAAACACTTTTTGTATTTAATTATTGAGGGCAAATTATAATATACCAATAATCATGTGGTAAAATAAAACTGTTACTGACTGTCATTTGCTTCGGCTAACCTCAGAAACGTCTAAACCTCTTTCGATGCAATTTTCGCTAATATCCCAAATAGTTCCCAAATAAGAAAGGTAAGTCAAATAAACTATTAAAGTACAATATATTGTTTCAATTAGTAAGTACTATTGCATCGAAATAAATAATATGCTTTCTTTTTTCCTTCTCTTTTCATACTAAGTCGCTAGTAGTATTTTTGTGTCCATGACTGAAATAAGTCATAGGTGTGTCTATTTGGTACATTATAACATGAAGATTGCCTCTGGAGTTATTTATACGAGAACAAAAAATACAAACGTGAGCGCAATACAGTGCTGGTAATGAGCTTAGAAATATAACAGAACCTCACGTATTTTGCTAACCAGGAATCGGATGGTTTTAGGAAACTGTATTTGTGTACTGGCTTTAATGGTGAACCGGATAAACCGGATAAATAAACCGTAAGTTTAGGCACTGCTTAATACAGAGGGACTTGATAAAGATTTTATAAAGCATCCATTTGGATGCTTTATACATATATATAAATATTGTACATATATATTTATATGTATTTATATGTATATTTATATGTACTAGCCAATACGCATGAAAAAAGTTAATAATAACAAACCACAACACAATACTTCGTGTTAAATAGATCAACTCAAAGCCAAGTCCAAATGCTTTTATGACTAAAGGTCATTACAAACCAGAAGGAGGCGTTATTGCTATAAGAATTAATGATAATGAATAATAACTTACCACCCACAGCGATACAAGTTAGATTAACTTCCGTGCCCTCGTCGTAAGGACCTAAGATCCCGCCCTGGACCTCGTTGCCTTCTTGGTTTAAAACTATGAGCCGCTCTGGTGGTACTGAAAACAAAGGTAAAGGTTTAAGAATGCTCTTGAATCCTCATGAGTGCCTAGTACCTAGTACACTTGTAACTGGCAACAATCACTTGGATCTGTTGGTGGATTGCTTAGTTACTAGATTTGCAGATAGACTCAAAATGGATGAATTAAATCTCAGATAGTTTTAAAGAAAATATATCCAGAAATACTTTCTTTCTCCTATGGGAACTAAAACACATTTTAGGTTTTATTGTACACTCGTTAAATTTCCCGGTTTCATGGTTTTCCGTATATTACACCTAAACATTAAAAAAATGCATTTTAAATTAAAAAAATATGAATGAAGTCTTCATAACGAGTTGTGTAATTCAATATAATAACAGGTGGTGTTAATGACCAAAATATTTTTCATATTTCATTTATTTCGCTTAAAAAAGTGAACTTTATAAAGATACTAGCTGACCTGCCGAATTTCTTATCGCCTAACAATCATATTAAAAAATAGTGGTTGGTGATAGAAGGGTGAAAATTTAGGGTTGTATGTATTTTTAATGCCACATTTTAAAATAATGATAATAAAAAATTGTACAAAAAATAAAAAATAAAAATGTTCGGGGTGGACAACCCTTATGACTTAGGGGTATGAAAAATAGATAGTAGCCGATTCTCAGACCTACTGAATATGCATATAAAATTTCATAAAAATCGGTCAAGCCGTTTCAGAGGAGTATGGTAACTAACATTGTGACACGAGAATTTTATATATAAGATTGTTTGTCTGGTTCATATATTACATGAATTTACAAAAACTCGCCAAATTTCATTTGTTTCCGTCCAGCAGAGCAAACGAAGTCAAAGGTCAACAAATATTGGCACTCGAACTGACCAAACAAAAAATGAGCCATAAAAAATGTCTTCGATTATATCAAAAAGAATTAATACTCTTTTAAATGGTGACCATGACACCTCCCGTGCTCCGTGATTTATGAGTCCATGCTAAATACCGACTGATGAAAGATTAATAGTCGTCTACAACATTAATTACACTACATTATACGAAAAATATATAAGAAAGCCAACACGAAATAGATACAGGCTAATTGCTTCAATAAATCAACTCGGGAGGGTGGTGGCGTTAATGAAAGATACAATTATCTTATTTCCTCGGTTCTTTTCCTTACAAACTTTTGTAATAACCCAACTTTGTTAGATACTCGTACATTCATACTGTAAAAGCGCTTCGCGTTTCCTTAATCTGTTTTCTTATTGGTATCGCTTTGAAGAGTTTAATTAGTAGTTAGGGAGTAATTAGGAAGTAAAAGGTATCGGTAGGAAATATTTTTAGACCCAGATCGTCGTATTGAGACTCGTTAAATATAATGGTGTAAGGGTTGTCCCATCCATCCATCTTTGTCTAAGTCAATCTATTGCGTGGTGCGCTGACTTATCGGTCTGGTTAATGGCGTAACGCTCTTTCTATTGGAGGTCAGTCAGCTACGGTTTATTGATTACTAGTAACCGCCCTCACTTTGCGTCGGTTTTCGTATAGATCTCTATTATTTTTTAAATACAATAAACTAACTCAAAAACCCATGTTACTCAAAAACAAAAGAGCATCCTATCCTATTGGTCAAAGGCTATCGGTGAAAGAATTATTGAAATCGGTCCCGTAGTTTTAGAGTTTATCCATGATAAACAAAGAAACGAAAAAAAATCAAAACTTTCTTCTTTATAATATTAGTATAGATTATAGTTTAGATATTCGGGTACTTGCACGTGGAAGTAAAACCTGGTACCTATATTATGATCTAGTATATTTCAGCAGCAGTGTTGGAGGGTTAATTAATAATACTTGGATACTTAGCACCTTGTGGCAGTTGTTGACTGAAATATAGTGATCATTTACCATTAGATGTTGTCCTTCTTGGATGGATGTCAGTTTAAATCGTTCTAACACACAATTTGTATAAAAACTGTTGTAGCATCCTGGACATTCGTTAATCAAGCATGCCGGCAGCATGCGCCTGGAGAGCAGCCAAGTGGTTTTAACGTTTTTGTTTTAGTTTTAACCCGTTGCACTCTTATAAAATTTTATACTTTTTTAGACATTAATGTGATTTATTGAGCATTGTGATAAAGCGCTCGATAATTATTTTGTCACGATACGGGGTAAATGGCGTGAGTGCATCTGCGTTTTAGAACGTTCCAGTAAATTGATTATTAGTATCGAGGAATTTAGCTACATGCTTCTTATAACTAAACATTAGGATTCCCTCTGTCGTGGGTATCATGGACAACAGAGAAATACAACAACTCCCACGCTTAGATCGAGAACAGAAATTTAAAGTCGACATTCAAATATCTGTCTTGCTGGAAATCGAACCTAGGAACTTTCGAACCCCGCCGGCACGATGGTAGCTGTAACGCCACGCGGGTCGACATAAATATTGTCAGGTAATTACTTTTTGTTTAGAATTCGATATAATATGTTACTTTAATTATATTTAAATTACTTTCTTTTTTGTTTCATACTGAGTTAATTAGTGCTAAGCTTAGTGATACCAGCTTTTAGTCGGTATTATTTTTAATAGTAATAGTGCACTTACATGATCAATGAAGATAAAATTGGGCATTAATAAAATTTGGATTCTAAAGTTCTCTAAAATTGATACTTACTTAAAACAGTTAAATTAAGTCTTGTATTCTTGGTCGGCGATTTGATGAAGTCTACTCTGCATCTATACTGTCCGCTGTCTTCAGGCCTGCAATAAAATATTAGAGTTAAAGGAGAAAGTCAGGTTAACTATGAAAATCATTTCATTCCTGGTTGGATATGACCTTTTTATGTCGGAAAATTAATATACCGTTTTACGTAGGAAATAAGATGTAAATTTGGTTGTGTCTAGATATTGGGTATCGTGAAGGCTATCTGGCTTTAAATAGTCCCTTTGAATATATTTGTATATGTAGCAGAAGGAGGTATTCTATGGTATTGGTTATGAAATGATATTCCTTTTACTTTGCACCATGATATATTTCCAGTTCTCCTAAGGGTACGATTCCACCAAAATAGTGTGCAGCACATTTGTTTACAAACATTTTGTGCAAAACTCCAGCATCGCACTTTAAGATAGTATCGCGTTTAGCTGCTGTCTCCACCGGCAAGGCTGTGCGTAACTTTTGTAAACGCACAGTGTGGCACACTTGTGCACAAACATGTTCACTGAGAAGAGTTTTCTGTCTTCAGATGTTAAATATGGACGGGCAGGAAAACGTAGTGCTTTGTGCTGCAGCTTGTGTTTTATTATTTAGTTTGCTTAAAAAGAAACGAAGAATAAAAGCAAGACTGAGTTCGTGAAGAACAAGCGTGTACGCGTCGACGCGAGTCCACTGCGTACATGTGTGCGCGCACAAAAGTATACAGATGTGCGTGACAATTTTAAATGTTCGCGCACAATTTGTTACTGTATGCCCGAGTGACTCGACCAGCGTGAACATTTGTGTCGTACACTGTGCATTACAGTGCCGCACAGTTCAGCACACTGGTGGAATCAAGCCTTAACATTCACATCAATATTCCAAAGTACTTCAACACTACGTGATCAATAATAATCTGTTCTACATTCTTGACAATTCCCTAATCTAAATATGACATGAGATTTCTTATATGCCAGCCTCTGCATCAGGCAAGCGCTGTAGAATAAAGAGGTCCGTCCCTGGACCTTCACTGGAGATTCATGGCCTCACCGATATATATATATATATGAAACACAAACAATGTTTGTAAGGATGTCCTTTATAGACCCTGAAACCATCCAACCGATATGCCTCAAAATGGTTTCATTTGAAAGGCAATAATCGGAAGGTGGATTGAGACCACTTAAAACAATGCATTAGGTACATTCGGTCCATTGATAAAGTCAATTTTCCACTTTTCACACAAAAATTTGAAGATAATAGTATGTAAAGATGGTGCATAAACAGACTGTCAACACAAAAACACTGATCTGCAGTTACTGTCATCAGAAATTTTATTAGTCCATCCATCCCATCCATCAGCCCTTGTAAGTCCACTGCTGGACAAAGGCCTCCCCTAACTTGCGCCACTCTGACCGGTCCTGAGCCTTCTGAATCCAACGGATGCCCGCTGTCTACTTCAGGTCGTCAGTCCACCTGGTCGGGGGGCGTCCTATGCTCCTTTTTCCGAGACGTGGGCGCCATTCGAGGACCTTTCTTCCCCAACGGTTATCGGTCCTTCGCACTATGTGGCCAGCCCATTGCCACTTCAGCCGGCTAATTCTTTGAGCTATAATTTTATTAGTATAATAGTAGAGCACGCTGGTTATTCAATAGTAATAAATACGTACAAAATAACGCTACACACTCATATCCCCACACTAGGATTCCCTGTGTCGTGGGTGCCATGGACAACACACAAGACAAGGACACTCACACCCAGACCGAGAACAGAAATTCAAACTCATCATTCAAATTTCCGCCTCGCTGGGAATCGAACCCAGGACCCTTGGTACTGCATCGCATGGTAACCATTGCGCCACACGACCCGTGTGGCTCTGCAGCTTTTGATAATATTTACTAGCATTGCTGTACTATTCTCCTTTCGCTTTGAGAAAACTATGCCGTGACTCGAAAATTTGGCAGTAATTTTTTTACAGGCATTGAAATTATAGAGACAAAAATTTATTGCCAATTGCAGTTGCATTAATACTGTAGACATATTTGAACACCATCGAGAATTTTAAGACATCTTTATTTATTTAGTCTTCTGTTATGGCCGGCAACGCATCGATAATGCCTTTGGTGTTACCGTTGTCCATGGATGACGGACTTACCATCAGATAGATCGTCGACGCCTTTGTCGTCAGAGTTTTATTCTGTTTACTATACGATATTTTTCATCATTAAAGAAAGTTATTTATTATATAAAGAAAGTTTATTTCTAATGCAGGCAATATTCATAGATGTCAGGATTCTAACTTAAGCCTTCAGTAGGTCATTTAAACCACTCGGCTAGTAGCAACTAGCAACATTAACAAGGTTAGAAGTCAAATGTCGAAGATTTACTTAAGTGCTTCCGACTAAGTGTAAATACGCAGATTAAATCTAAAGGGTAGTCTGTAGTTTAACTTGTGATTTCTTAGTAAACTAATTGAAGGTCAACTGAGAGCAAGCTTTAAGGTTTGTTAAATCTATTAAGTATTTGAGGGTAGTAACCGTTTCGTTTAGGAAGTCGAAAATATGTTTACAGAGGATATTTTAAATTGATAATTTGTTTTTTATTTTTGTACAGTTTGAAATAAATAATAAAATATGATACCACAATTATATGGTATGGTATGGTATGATGGTATATATAATATAATAGTATGTATAGTTTATAAGTGTATATGTATATTGTACGTAAGTAGTATTTGTTTTTTTTTCCTTTTTTATCATTTTTTTTTCCTTCTTAAGTAGTTTTAACACCTGCCATCAGTTCTTTCCACATCCACCCAGGGTTGACTGGTGGACAATGCCATTAGGCATTAAGTTTGCCCTTTGTTCATCCTTTTTTATAAGGTGACATAAA
This sequence comes from Thymelicus lineola, assembly GCA_963932265.1. Lineage (NCBI taxonomy): Eukaryota > Metazoa > Arthropoda > Insecta > Lepidoptera > Hesperiidae > Thymelicus > Thymelicus lineola. The sequence goes on along the minus strand of OZ010698.1, from coordinate 6,447,083 downwards.
TTTTAAATAAATAAATAGATTAACCCCGAAAAATTAAGCACCGTTTATGCCGTTTCTGAGATTTAAGAGAAAATTATAATAATCATTGATACGGAAACTATTCTATGATTAATTTTAAATTGTCCAATCAATGATGTTTAATAATAGATACGTTATGCCCTTACAAATCAACCAAAAAATCTGTTCCGAAAAGAGCTAACAATACACACACACGTATATGCATAATCGTATTACTTACAACTGTTACTAAGAAACTTACATTTTAATTGGTTGTTACTTGTCGACTACAAATAGTTTTGAAGTTCTGCTATTCACCGTTAGATGGCAAAATTCTAGTTCTTAACGTCCAGTAATAAGGTTGACATTGAATACAGTTTGAGCAATACAATGTCAACCATATGGAAAATAATTAAATAATTCCACCTACTGAACGCTAGATGGCGCAACTAGAATCTTGAATGTGAAGGAACCTTAAAGTTATTGAGATAAGTTACATTTTTGGTTAACAACTTCATCCATTCATGGTTTTGGTTTAGAGTTGTGCGTGGTGCTTTTGCCGCGTTATCGACAAAATTATCGATATTTATATTGAAACTGTTATTGTCAGGCTGCGGGCACGAGATCTGCGACGGGCAGTCGGGTCGATTAGTCGCGCTAAAGTAGTATTGTGAAGAATGACAACATTATGATCTGTTTATTTATATTTTTGAAATTTACTTTTATTGTTAAAGCGATGGCGTAAAGTGACTTTCGGAAAGCGTTTGTAACAGACCTACTTCAAATAAAAACTTATTTTATTTATTAATAATGGGTCAAAAAGTGACGCTTGGTTTTCATACAGATGGAGGTACATGCGTCATCTATTCCGTTATGTGAAACATGAGTTTACGTCGAACAGAATCATTGAAGCCTAGTTTTCTGATGAGAGCTGAATTATTATTACCAAGAAATGGTGTTCATCCAATAAATCAAGGAAGAAGTAGTTTGGGAAAATTTTCTACTCTTTATAACTAAGGTGTCATTCAAAAAAATATATAACTACGAGAATAAGTATCAAAATATTTTGTTTGTATTTTGGAGAATATTTTTATGGTGTAAATTTTTACTGTTTCGTGCCCGGTCCCATAGAATGCCATACTGTTGATTCCATCGCTCCATATCGCCGCCGCCCCGCAACCGCCATCGCGCCGCCCGTCGCAAATCTCGTGCCCGCAGCCTCAGAGTGTCTGACATTACAAGGCGTAGACCCGTCAAGTTGGTACTTAAAGTTCTTGTGTTTGTACTGCCTATGTGAACACTTGTTAAATTTTTTTTAAAGCTTATATCTCAAACATTACAAGGCGTAGACGTGACCGTAGTATTTTTTATCAACATTAACTAAGTAAAGAGTCACGGAATACCACGCTTGGGCTTTTTAAGCAACGAAAATAAATATATGTGGGATTGGATAAGCAAATAAGGTGAATTTATTTTCGTGGAACTTTATTTCCTAGGCACGCTGTGCCTGTCGCGCACATGCGGTTATATTCCTCGTAAGGATCCTAGATTATTTACCAATGATTTCAAATAAAAAAATCAATTCATATCAATTTAATACATTTTTACTTATTTAGATACAAAACAACACAATAATTTATTGCACATCAAATAGCAGAACTGTACATAAATATACTTAAAATAAAAATGTTAAGACAGACGGACCGATGGACAGGCGGACAGACGTACAGACGGACAGATGAACGGACGGACATGACGAAACTATAAGGGTTCCGATTTTACTTCGGAACCCAAAAAACATTATTATTATTATTACAGTAATATTTAATTAATATGAAATACTTTTAACTAAATATTTATAAAATTACAAAACTACCGATATCGATAAACTTGTATTCGCATCTCTCCCCGAGTAGCAGATGATGTTCTGGAAAACGAAAGCCGAGTAGCACTACCATCTAAAACATAAAACGAACCTTATTGCCAAGTAACTCAGTAGCTTTTTGATCATAAATTATATTATTTCTTTTAATTTTACGTTTTGAATTTGAATTATTACAAAATAAATTTAAAATTAGGCTTATTTGTGGTATGAAACAATGCCATTAAATAAATTTTTTACTCTGCTATCATTCTTGCACTATAAAATCGCACAGTAAGGCATATTGACGTGGTTTAAGACAAATTTTATTTTACGTAATGCACAACCGACGCAGCTCAGTGACAGATAGGTTATGAGAAGCAGAGTGGTCAACAGTGGTCAATTGACTACGCTTTCGATTTTCATCCTCGGCGCGCCAGTAACACATCTACTTCTTTTACTTATAATATCATTGTGTCCAATTACTGCAGTGTTGCCAATGCTACAACAATTACAGTGTTCTACGGCTTTCAGATCAAAAAATCCACGATTTTTTTTAGTCCGAGCGCTGAACCGATAGTAAATATACTTATTGGTAGCACTGAACACGGCTCGTAGTTGATCTTTTTAACCGACTTCAAAAAAAGGAGGAGGTTCTCAATTCGACTGTATTTTTTTTATGTTTGTTACCTCATAACTTTGGACTGGGAAAACCGATTTGGATGATTTTTGTTTTAATTGAAAGCTGGTGCTTGTCGTGTAGTCCCACATAAATTTGAGCGAGATCTGACAATGGCATCTATGTCAAAAGTACAATGTACTTCATTTGAAGACGGTTATTTTTTTGTTAAAATGTTAGATTATTATACATAAACACTCACACCTCCGCGCTAGAGTTCTTTGACAGACACAAACGTTACTGACAGACTAATATCAGGTCACAAACACCACTGACCCGACTACAAACAGGCCAAGTCTAATATTTCAGTTGTTAGCGCCCATTTTGATGAAGTGCAGATGATGTATAAGATTATGAGCGTACTAACTTAGTAAAAGCCTATGCGTTGAAGTCTTTTATTACTTTACCACCCACAATACATAGAATTCTATAACAGGAAATTTTTTTTTCAATATTACACTTCAAAGCGGTGTGAAAAAACTATAAAAGAAAAACCAAATAGAACAGCGAGCAACTATATTTTTTATTTCCTCTAATGAATACATCAAAGACCCTTCAACGGCTTGATCGTTCTAACTCAAATCGGTCGGCTCAGTACTCGCCCCAGTTCTCATAGAAACACGATCCGGTATCAAAGTGCTCTCATACCGGCATACATCAACAAACACGTATTGGACTGAGCAATTAGCTTTTAAAATATTTTGGTTATGATGCAACGAACCACGCCGCCCTTTTGATTGGCGTATGCGGTCTGAGGCCTCGTTTGAAATATATCGATGTTACTCAAAATATCGATAAACGATATCGCGTATCTGTATTTTAGCAATCGGTGGTTATAATTTCAAAAGAAAAAGATATAGGTATTTATTTGCTTTCATAAATTGCAATAAGTAAATCATTAGTATTATCAATAAAACTGTACCTGGCGAGATACTAGCCTTTCCAGAAGAATCTGAGTTACAGTTGTAATACGAAAATCATGATTTATTTAAGCAATTAAAAATTAAAATAAAAAAATATACCAGACTTATTTTTATACAGAACCACTCATTCAATTCTGGCTTTGATCGCTTTTGTATTAAATAATATAATTTGTAATATTATTTCGATAAGATTTTTATCGTCAGTTTTGCCAGCCCTAATAGCATAAATTTTGTTCAGTTCGCGTAATGAAATGGGTCTGTTTTCTAATTTTAGGGTCGCTTAAAACAAAAGGAATCAGAGTTCATTTTGAACGTTGGTTGTACATCTGGCGTGGGTCAATACTAGTTCATTGGTATACAAAACATTGTATGTATGTATTGTATATTACTATTATACTTTTTTACTCAAGTGTGCAAAGGGATGACAATTCGTGCTTAATTATGTAAAGAAATGATATTTATTAATAAAAGTTCATACTCGATTCGTAAATTTACCTCTCCAGTTAACCGATACGCGGAAAAACTAACAATTTGTAAATGGAAATGGTGTCCTAAAATAACAAACATGAGAGTATTTAATTAAATTTTAACTAAATCGGTGCAAAAGACTCGACTATAATGTCAGTGTGTGTGTGTGTGTGTGTGTGTGTGTGTGTGTGTGTGTGTGTGTGTGTGTGTGTGTGTGTGTGTGTGTGTGTGTGTGTGTGTGTGTGTGTGTGTGTGTGTGTGTGTGTGTGTGTGTGTGTGTGTGTGTGTGTGTGTGTGTTTGCGTATTTTAATTACCTTAGTTTGGTCAGCACCAGCACAGCAGGCTTGGTGTTACTCCGAAAGGTGGCTCTAGCACCCAGGGTGGCTGGATCCGACCAGTGTGACGTAACGCCCTCCCTCGTGTCCAGCCTGAGAAAAAAAGATTTACTTTAATAAGTAACGCCAAATGTAAACATACTAGCTGACACAGCAGACGTTGCTCTGCAACATGTTTTCTATTTAGCCTGTAATGATAAATAGCAAAAATATTTTTTCAATTTGAACCAGTAGTTGCTGAGATTTACGCGTTCAACCAAACAAACTCTTCAGCTTTTTATTATTAGTAAAGATTATAATAAATTACATTTTGGTATTGTTAACATCTTGTTAGTGCACACATTTTTGAAAAAAATATTCAATTTGTGTTACGTTACGATTCACCTACATATTTAAATAGGTAACAAATGATAATCGTATACCTACAGGCAAAGATGTTTTAATATAGATACGTTATGCCCTTAGAAATTAAACGAAAAATCTGTTCCGAAAACAGCTACGACACACCCACGTTTATTGTTTGTTTCGGTACACCAATCAGCACTTGTTAAATTATGTAAAAGGGATAGCATTACTAAAACCATAATAGTGAAAAAGACAGCTAGTGTTTGTCGCTCGCGTCCAATGACTTACGTCACTAATTTTGCACAATAGGGCTACGTTCACAAGGCAATATTTTTCCCGTATACCGTACGTGAGATTTTATCGAATAGACTGTCACTACAGAAGAAAATATATTAAACTGTTCACACGGAGTCTATGCGGGAAAATATCGTGTTCGAGAAATATTTCTTCCCGTATACCATCCGAAGTTGTCACTGCGGAGGCCCGCGTCTCGAAACGATTTTATCGAATACGACACGTTGTGGGCTGCGGCGCTTATGTTCATGTTGTATCGTTCACACGAACAAACTTGTCTCTCGTATTCGAGACTCGCCCGCGTGCACGCAGTTGTCCTTGACCCTTGTGACGTAGCATGAGGCGGTTATCAAAAGGAAGGAATTTATTTATTTAATTGAAGAATCGTTGGATAATTATAAATACAGAATAGAAATTTAATAAATAGAGGACCAATCTTCAGAAAAGGATGAACCCAATACCTCCTAGGACGCTGCTTACGTTTCCGTCTATAAAACCAATATAAAAGTAGTGGATCACGTGGATCCATGATGGCACGCACTAAATAACTGGCTGCTTTTCATTCGATTTTAACGGAACGTTTAAACCGAATAGTTGTCGTGTGAACAACTGTGTGTGACTCGTGTGAAAAAATCGAATCGAATAGACGCTGTGTGAATGTAGCCTAACAATAAAGACTAACAAATTCAGTACAGAACAGTCAGTAGGTATAAAGTACCTAAAAATAAACATAAGGAAGGAAGTTGTAATTTCGAAACTATTTTAAGCAATATTTTGGGATTTCGGTGATGAAATATGAAATATGGTGACACATTTACGAATAAAGTAAATACGCGTACATAAAGGGACCACGACCTTTTTCATGTATATGTCAGCCTAAGCAGTAGGTATGGAGTCTTAGTCATTAACTGATTATATAGCATCTTATTTATTCTGTAGGTGGATAATAAAACCCATTTATTTAAAACATTAATTTATTACAATAAAATCTATGTAAATCTATAATAATATAATAAATCTGAAGAGTTTGTTTGGTTGAATGCACTTTAGTCAATTACATACAATATATAGCTATCACAAAAACTAAGTAAAACTTAAGAACAACTGAACTTCAATTGTAGGCAGTTAAGTCGTCATAAATATCATAATATAGCTTCTGCACTAACTAATCTATGTCCACAAGGCACGCTTTATCGCACGTCTTTATTGCTCTCGCGTCAAAACTACATCGCTATCTCTTTCTTCACCTGAACATGGCGTCTTTGCATGATTATTAGATTTTTTAGAAAAATAATTGAAATATACTCAATGATATTATAAGTAAAAGAGGTAGATGTGTTACTGGCGCGCGAGGATGAAAATCGAAAGCGTAGTCAATAGGGATGTTGACTAATTTTAGGATTCAATTTTATTTTATAGATATGACCTTAATATTCACGAAAAAAATATTATAAAAATTATAATCTTCAATTTAAAAACAAAAATTGATAAATAAAAATCATTATCAAATTTCCCACCAAAAACGTCACATGACGTCACTAAACGATATTCAATACTATCCTGTCTGCTAAGTTTGTTGAATTTCCATATAAAATTGTTCCAATGACGTCATATTCTCAAAATGGCGTTTGAGGTCACGTGACAGTGAGTACAATTTTTAACATTTTAAATTAATGATATTTAATTTATTGTGATTGATTTCAATAAAAGAATCATATTTTAGGCCTTTAGATGTTACCACTAATATTTTAGACATAAATTTATATTAATTTATAATTAGTGTCAACATCCCAATTGACCACTGTGACCACTCTGCTTCTCATAACCTATCTGTCACTGAGCTGCGTCGGTTGTGCATTGCGTAAAATAAAATTTGTCTTAAACCACGTCAATATGCCTTACTGTGCGATTTTATAGTGCAAGAATGATAGCAGAGCAAATTATTTATTTAATGGCATTGTTTCATACCACAAATAAGCCTAGTTTTAAATTTATTTTGAAATAATTCAAATTCAAAACGTAAAATTGAAAGAAATAATATAACTTATGATCAAAAAGCTACTCAATCACTTGGCAATAAGGTTCGTTTTATGTTTTAGATGGTATTGCTACTCGGCTATCGTTTTCCAGAACATCATCTGCTACTCGGGGAGAGATGCGAATACAAGTTTATCGATATCGGTAGTTTTGTAATTTAAAAATATTTAGTTAAAAGTATTTCATATTAATTAAATATTACTATAATAATAATAATAATGTTTTTAGGGTTCCGAAGTAAAATCGGAACCGTTATAGTTTCGTCATGTCCGTCCGTTCATCTGTCCGTCTGTACGTCTGTCCGCCTGTCCATCTGTCCGTCCATCGGTCCGTCTGTTTTAACATTTTTATTTTAAGTATATTTATGTACAGTTCTGCTATTTGATGTGCAATAAAGTATTGTGTTGTATTGTATCTAAATAAGTAAAAATGTATTAAATTGATATGAATTGATTTTTTTATTTGAAATCATTGGTAAATAATCTAGGATCCTTACGAGGAATATAACCGCATGTGCGCTACAGCCACAGCGTGCCTAGGAAATAAATTTCCACGAAAATAAATTCACCTTATTTGCTTATCCACTCCCACATATATTTATTTTCGTCGCTTAAAAAGCCCAAGCGTGGTATTCCGTGACTCTTTACTTAGTTAATGTTGATAAAAAATACTACGGTCACGTCTACGCCTTGTAAAGTTTGAGATATAAGCTTTAAAAAAAATTTAACAAGTGTTCACATAGGCAGTACAAACACAAGAACTTTAAGTACCAACTTGACGGGTCTACGCCTTGTAATGTCAGACTGAGGCTGCGGGCACGAGATTTGCGACGGGCGGCGCGATGGCGGTTGCGGGGCGGCGGCGATATGGAGCGATGGAATCAACAGTATGGCATTCTATGGGACCGGGCACGAAACAGTAAAAATTTACACCATAAAAATATTCTCCAAAATATAAACAAAATATTTTGATACTTATTCTCGTAGTTATATGTTTTTTTGAATGACACCTTTGTTATAAAGAGTAGAAAATTTTCCCAAACTACTTCTTCCTTGATTTATTGGATGAACACCATTTCTTGGTAATAATAATTCAGCTCTCATCAGAAAACTAGGCTTCAATGATTCTGTTCGACGTAAACTCATGTTTCACATAACGGAATAGATGACGCATGTACCTCCATCTGTATGAAAACCAAGCTTCACTTTTTGACCCATTATTAATAAATAAAATAAGTTTTTATTTTAAGTAGGTCTGTTACAAACGCTTTCCGAAAGTCACTTTACGCCATCACTTTAACAATAAAAGTAAATTTCAAAAATATAAATAAACAGATCATAATATTGTCATTCTTCACAACACTACTTTAGCGCGACTGATCGACCCGACTGCCCGTCGCAGATCTCGTGCCCGCAGCCTGACAATAACTATTTCGATATAAATATCGATAATTGTCGATAACGCGGCAAAAGCACCACGCACAACTCTAAACCAAAACCATGAATTGATGAAGTTGTTAACCAAAAATGTAACTTATTTCGATAACTTTAAGGTTCCTTCACATTCAAGATTCTAGTTGCGCCATCTAGCGTTCAGTAGGTGGAATTATGTAATTATTTTCCATATGGTTGACATTGTATTGCTCAAACTGTATTCAATGTCAACCTTATTACTGGACGTTAAGACTATCGTTATTTTGCCATCTAACGGTGAATAGAAGAACTTCAAGACTATTTGTAGTCGACAAGTAACAACCAATTAAAATGTAAGTTTCTTAGTGTAAGTAATACGATTATGCATATACGTGTGTGTGTGTTGTTAGCTCTCTTTGGAACAGATTTTTTGGTTGATTTTTAAGGGGATAACGTATCTTTATTAAACATCATTGAATATACTAAATAATCTAAGTATCTTAGCATACTCACGCATGGTATGAGATTCCTTGTGTTTTGTTGACCTTGGAGTCATAATTGGTGCACTTTCTAAACACACAGGATGGCATTTTGTAATATTTTCATAACTACGTATTAACCTACGATGCGCCACGCTCGTGATTGCGCATGACGCAGACTAATCACAAAAGTTCCCAATTGGGAACTTTTTCAATCATCACAACGCGCGCGCTAATGACCTATCTGCCTCTTTTTAATATATAATATCATTGCCTACAGGGCATGAATTATTTATTTAAGGCACTTTAATTCTTCCCCATGACGTTCTATTGCTGTATATGAACATGTGTCACAAATTCGGCTAATCGAAAAACCGTTTTAAGGTTAATCAATTGTGCCTTTGGACAGAAACCATCTAAGGACCAACCTAATTACTGATTGCGTCTTATATCTCCCATCGTCTTGAAAGGGCAAAATGAGGTGTCAAGTTGTGTATTAAAATAAATTTCGTCTGATTTACTTGAAACTGGAAAATCACTCTTCTTATCTTAATACAGTAGAGACTCGATTAACCGGACTAATTGTTGTCATTAGGCATCCAGATAATCGAAAACCCGGATAATCGAATGTATGATGAAAACCGAATTTGCACACGACAGAATATAGCATAATACATTTATGTAACTACATAAATTATGTACATGTAAATTATGTACATACAATTATGTAATTAATAAAAACACCAAAAATAAATTAAACTTCTTATCAAAATCAATGTTCATTAAAAATATTAATAATATACTGCAATCTTAAAGGGTTAACGTATTTGGTAATTGTCATTTGACATGACTTATTTGATGGGGGTTTATAGTCCGGATAATCATGAATCCGTATAACTGAGGGCCGGATAATCGAGGTTCCATTGTAAATAATAAAACGTGTATTTTTTAAACCTTAATCGGTTAAATGGGTAAAAATATCAGGCAGGCAAAATATTGCGTCGGACGTAGACGTTCAGCGTTCAGCTAGTAAGGTATTAATTAACTAAATAGACATCAAAGACCCAAAAATCAAAGACCTCTCCCGGTAATGGAACTTACCCGAGGCCATGTCCACTGTAATCTGAACTATCGCTACAGCTATTAAAACAATAACCTGTCAATCATCTTTAACTTGTCAGATGCAGATGCCAACTAATACGCTATTCAATTAAATAACCGTAAAGAAATTACAATAAACACTTATAAAGCTGGATGGATAGACAATTTTCATTTGTCTATACATATAAAATTCTACGATTATGCATGTTCATACATTACATTTTAGGTATAAATTGTTTATAAAAAAGGTTTAAAAATTTTTCAGTGTATATCAAACATGTAAATTGCGAATGCGTACGATACGTACATAATGTACATTATATTCATAATCACTGTCGCCCATGGAAATTAGTAACACTTTAGGTATCAGCGATGAATAAAAAACAAACGCGCCGAAGATGAAGATCGTAAGAGCAGTCAGTTGATCTCGTCTGCTCGTTGTCGCTCTATCAATACAAGACGATAGGCACGCTTGTTGTTGTCAGAAGTGCTTGAGATTTGACATACAACGTTATAATGCCTTCGTGTATTATTGTAGTGTGATTGGTGTAGTGAAACAAAAGATAAACGTGTGTGTGTTGTAGCTCTTTTCGGAACAAATTTTTTGCTTGATTTGTAAGGGCATGACGTATCTATAGTTTTTAAATATCATTGTAATAGCTGCGATGAATGAGGACAATACTTTACCAATTCCTACCTCGTTTTCATCATAACGCCTATGGTGTAACTGTCCATTGGCGGGGTGGTCACTTGACAACAGGTGGAAAACTCACTCTCACATGAACACTCTCATAATTGAAGCAACTTTCAATCTTTGAATTTAATCATTTTGTCAAAGAGTGTACGACCAATAAGTGGAATAATAATAGAAAAGGTTTCATCTTAATACATTCAAATTTCCTTTTAAGGTTTAAACCTAACGCGGGACTCCATAAAATATGATCAGTTGAGGAGTTATAGAACCTTATAGTTTGTACGTAGACAAAGAAGTCAGCTAGTATAAAACATTGGTCACCAACTGCTAATAATCTGGTTCATACTTATTACAAAGGATTACATGATACTTATATCTTTGAAGATAAAGATGTAAATCGATTGAATCCTTGGTAACGGTAAAACTCTTAGATGTTACATTGAGCCAACACGCTCAGCGTCAAGTTACAAACACACCGACGAACATTATATTTTATATATAAGCCGCAACTCACACTAAATGCATAGAAAATAACCGAAAGCGCTGAAGCAACTTAGCAATCATGATGTTAATGGTTTCAACGATTGAGGTAATTTAGACACAATATTATACAAGAATATTTTTTGACAAAAAATTTTTATACAAACAAAATATATCATAGTTAAGGAAATTATTCAACGATTTGACAAAATAATTCCGGTGATGTTTCTCGACCGTGACTGAATTTAAAACTAAATGTGGATGGTAATTTATAAGTTAATATTCAAATGTTATTATTTAACAATGAAGCTAAAAAATGGTAAATAGAAAATCTGTAACAAACGTTGTTTTACAATTATTTCAGTTCGTCTAGACATAGTTTGTGTAGACTAGACAGTGCGAAGACAATAGCTGATTCGTAAATATTAGGCTGCAGGTGGGAATTAAAGATACTACACATATTTGCATATAAATGTGTATGTTTTCATTGCACCTACATAAAAAAAACTGAACAAATATTTCAGTGTTAAAGTTGAATTTATTTTTAGTAGTTATTTGAACAACAATGATAATAATTTAACATTTTACACACGGAAAACAGCCATAACAATGCATATTATTATAATTATAGATAATTTGTGAAATAAAATTTAATAGATTAAATATATTTTCAATATTTGAATAGCTAAAACACTTTTTATCTAAAAATCTTATTCCAGATTATGGTCTATCTGTGTGCTAAATTTCATGAAATTCTGTTTAGTAGTTTTTGCGTGAAAGTGTAAACATCCATAAAAACTTTCACATTTACAATATTAGAAGGACACTGTCGAATTCTGCATTGAATACATACCTACTTCCTATATTGAATACTCAAGTGCTGCGGGTGAGATCGAATATTCAGCCAAATCATTACTGGATAGTTGGACACGCTATCAATCTCATTCCTAATTAGATTTTCCTGTACAGTTTCACATGAACGACGCTCGCCGTAAACGGTCATTCCCATTGCTATTAGTACTGTAATCTTAGACTGGGCGCGCTGAGAACCTTCGTAAACTTACAATTAATATTACGTGATATTATCAGGAAATATCACGTATTTTTTTTAGTTTATAACCCCCTACGCAAAAATTGGTGTTTAAGTTTGACGTGTCTGTGTGTCTGTCTGTGGCATCGTAGTTCCGAAAGAAATGGACCGATTATGATGCGGTTTTAATTTGAAAGCTGACGCGACCGAGATGGTTATTAGCTATGTTTAGTGTAAATAAAACTGTCGAGGTTCAAAAATCATTATTTTCAATTTTATTGATTTTGATGTGTCAAGAATGCTATAAAGTGGCCTATTTGAAATTAATGATTTTTGAATTGAAACTGAATTGAGTATGCGGTGGCCCTTATAAAAATGTATTACTATAATCTAAACAATCTGTCCGTCCATCGCTACGCAGCTGTCAGTTTAAAGCCCGCTTTAATTTCTTAATCATGGCTTTAAGTCACTCGTGATTATGTGATTAGGGAGCCCAATCGAAGTACGGTCACATGGTGTGGACAATAAGATGGTAACTGGTAATCAGAGTAACGGCACTTTTTAGTGTAAATACACTCTTATTGTGTAGGTGAGGAAGTGGAAATTTGGATATTACACCAGTTTGTTCAATTAAAAGTATTGTATTGATTCATTCAGAAGTCATTATTTTATTTACTGTATCTTCTTTCTGTATTGTGAATAGAATGTGCCGGAATTTAATGAGGCCAGGGGAGCAGTCGTTCTTCGATTGTTCATCGAAAAAAAGAATTAAAAAGCCTTGGGAAAACCTAAAAATTGATTGCCTTAGTGAATAATAGGACTGATGAAGCGGAAAAGTGCTAAAGAAATTTCTCACTAGCAATCAGACATTATTTGAATTGTACTAATATTAAAAATTTGAAATTTTGTATGGACGTTTGTTACTCTTTCACACAAAAACTACTGAACGGATTTTCACGAAATTTAGCATACCTAGATTTTATAAGTAGACTAGTAGAGCAACAATCATTCAGTGGCAGGACGAGGAATGACAATTTCTTGTCATGCCACTGGTGTAACAAGTTGGTGGCACGACGAGGAAGAAGCGGAATATGATCTGGAATAGGATATAGGGAACTTTTTATCCTGGAAAAAGCGGGAAAAACCACGAGCAGAGCGCTAGTAAACCCTGTCCACAAATCTTAGAGACTAAAATGACAACCACTAAATTTAATGTCAAACTTCTAAATAATGATACCAGCTAAATTTGTGGGATCTACTTTTCCAGTTTTTTGAATCGTAAACTATGTCATAAGAATAGTGACATAAGCAACACTCTACCTATGTATATATTTAGTATTCGGCTAATAATAATAGTATATTTGCTGTATACCGAATGTTACCATAACCAAAATACTTAATACTTAACGCTTCACACTCATAGCCCCACACTAGGATTCCCTGTGTCGTGGGTGCCATGGACAACACACAAGACAAGGACACTCACACCCAGACCGAGAACAGAAATTCAAACTCATCATTCAAATTTCTGCCTCGCTGGGAATCGAACCCAGGACCCTTGGCGCGGAGATCCGGCATGGTAACCATCGTCAAGTCATAGTCGTTCTTGTAAGCAGAATAACTTTTAAATTCAGTTAATAAGGGTAAATATATTATATTATTGATATATTATGTATGACATGGTTGCTTGAACTTATTTTTGTACTGGTTTTAGGGACTCTTCAATATAATCATACAAACAGTCGACCCACCATGAATGCTGCTAATATATTTTTCCGATTTACTTTCCGGTTTATAGTCATCACTATTTTATTTGCATTCGAAATTGGTCACCCGTGAAACGTCAATTTAATCTAAGATTTGAGGACGGAATTTAGGTACTGCATACTTTTACTAGACAACTTATATTTAGGTATATTGTAACTTTGATTACTAAGCTAAGAATACAGTGTACGATTCCCATCGGAGCAGACAAGCACATTTATTTACGTTACAATTCTAAGTCTAAGTTACTTAAGTTACGATAAGGTTGACTTGTCGCTTAGGGCTATGAACACATCAGCTTCTAACTTTCTACTCATATGCAGGGAACCATACAAAAGTTTTTACGATACTCCGCAAGTTTTCAATCCGTATCACGTGCCGCTAGTTTTATTAGTCATATAAACTTTGTGTAGTGTCAATCTGTTTGAGCGCTTTCGTTTGTTTTGTTACACATTTGGTATGAGAATCCTTTTGAGTTGGGAAATTTTTTTAAGGCCACACCTTTTTATATAAACAGCCGAAATTGACAGACGAGCCATAAGATGGATATCCATAGACATCGGTAACACAAAAGGCATCATCGATGATCCGAAGAAACTGGACCACAGGCTTTAATTAATTGAAACTAATTTCGTGGAGTCATTCTTTGTCAAATAATCCTCAAAATGAGTTACTTGTCTCATGAAACTGTCACTGATTTGGATCAGTTAATTGAAGTCCTGGGAACATCCGCAGAGTACCGTTAGTATAACTGAAGCTTTAAGTTTACCTCTATAGAGCACGCTCAAACTTTGTATAGGATTATGTGAGGTTTGTTTCCAATGTTGTTCGTTGCGAGTTGCTAGATGTGAGTCTAAAGGTCGTAGCTGACTTATACGACACCGCTCCCATCCAACCGAAGTATGAGAATTCAAATATAAACTTAAAATCGTGCTCTGTAGGTACAACTATTGAGTGGCAAGGTTGCGGTTAGCTTGCTTCCCGCGCGCGGCTGCTAATTTTTGTTGTTACTGTAAAGTGCACCTACAGAGCACGATTTTAAGTTTATATTTGAATTCTCATACTTCGGTTGGATGGGAGCGGTGTCGTATAAGTCAGCTACGACCTTAACATGAACTTTTGATGTTTTGTAACAATGAAGTCTATTGCCAAAAAAGTGGAAAATTAAATACAAAAAAACTTGAGAGGTGTCAAAGGACACCCGGATGGAACGAAGTTATTTCCTATTTTACTTATGTTAGCGCCAAAGAGTCTCAACAGCGTGATTCAGAAAGTTGTACAGCGCCATCTAGTTTCAACTAGTTACAACTTTCTGAATCACGCTGTTGAGACTCTTTGGCGCTAACATAAGTAAAATATGAAAAAAACATAGCGTGATTCAGAAAGTTCTACAGCGCCATCTCTGTGAAACTCTGTGAATCACTTCAAAAAAGTGTCGGTCATTCGTAAAATCAAAAAGTGTCGAAATTTTCCGTCTGGCCCCCTTGCACAACGCGCGATAAGGAACTTCGTTCCAAAAATAATGTTGAACCGACTTGAAAAACATTTAAGTGAAGAATTAATAAATGAAGAATTATTAAATTAGGGACTTGCATATTTTTTGAGATCCATGGAGTTGCATATTAGAGGCCTTCGATTAAATTGTAATCAAAACTGAGAGCTTAATCAGATGTGGCTAAAATTTAAGTGGGACCACATGACAAGCACTAGCTTTCGATTAAAAAAAGAATCATCAAAATCGGTTGGCGTGATATTGAATTATTCGTCCATTTGTCGCGCACATGCACATACTTAATGCTTTAAGACTCATATGGTTTTCCCATGGATGCCAATGTCAGATCTCACTCAAAAAGTGGGACCACATGACAAGCACCAGCATTCGATTAAAAAAAGAATCATCAAAATCGTCAAGCCACGCGCAATGTAGGGTTCCGATCCGAAGTAGTAAGTTTATCGACTATTACTCATTAACTACTTATACTAACATAGCAGTGATAGTTTCACTTGTATAATTATTATTATTATTATTATTTCATCATATAGGTAATGGTTGGAAAAGTGAAAATATTTTCGAGAATTTTTTCATTTTTCCAACTCCAACTGTTTAGCCAGCAGAGGGAGGATATTTGAAATTTTTTAAAAGACCCATAATATTTTTAGAAGCACTTTTCAACGATACCCCACACTACAGGGTCAGCGACGAATAAAAAATTCATCCTCGCGTTACCTGTTATGTAGGGAAGGTAAGCTTAGGGAAGGTAAGGAAAAACATTTTTTTTCCTAGGGAAAAAAAATGTTTTTCAATATTTTATTCGACGATTCTGAAGTTTTAATAAATATGTATAATACATCATGCCAAATTATAGCTTTCTAGCACTAAGGGTCTCGGCGCTTTGCTTCTTACAGACGGACAGACGGACATGACGAAACTATAAGGGTTCCGATTTTACTTTGGAACCTGAAAAAGAAAATAAACAATTTTTACGAACCCTGCTATGCTTACGCCTAGTTTTTAACCTATTTTATTATGGAAAATATATTTCCATGATATTTCCATATTAACGACATTTCTGTAAAATTTTAAACTATTCCAAAAACTCCGCTGGTAATGGAAACGCACTCAATTTGAATAAGGCGGCGTTTTTGATAGGGATTCAGAAGATGGCGGACTGACAGTTCCGGGATTATGTGAGCTTTACTTTATTGAATAAATGTTAGGGGATGTAGACGAAACCGGCGACTGGCGCATATTTCTACTTAAAATTTAGTCTTCCCTGTTATTGAAGTTTGGCTTTGAACGTTTTTTAGCTTCCAAATTTTTTGGACGTGAATGGTAAATAACAAAGCGTGCTCTGAATTCGAAACCAAATATTGAGGGAAATATTTTCACTGCTTTACGGTTGGGCTTACGTTAGACGATTTTGAACCATGTTTATGGCTTGTGGGAATTTAAGTCATCGAAAATTAGACAATGAGGTGAAAAGATTATTTCTAACAAAATTATATCAGCTTTTACTTGGATACTATTTAGAATGTTAAGCAGTTGTTGGCAGTTGTGGTAGTTTCTCCTTTTTAAATGAAATGAAATGAAATCCATTTATTCGAGGGTAGCAATTACAGAACATAACAAAGAAATGAAAGTAAGAAAAAATAAATAAAAATAGAAGGTACCTACTTAACAAGAAATACATCAGACATTAATTAACATTAACATTAAATTTTATGTAATTTTATTTTATTATTTTTTAGGGTTCCGACCGACAAAAATAAAAAACTTAACCCTTTAAAGTAACCGTTAGTGACTGTGAGTTGGAGCGTTAGTGCTCCCATTCACTACACACAAGGAACTTTTGTAGAAAGTTACTTGTTTCTACGTCTCCATTTGCGTTTTATTTAGTACTAGTAACCGCCCTCGCTTTGCTACGGTTTTCGTATAGATCCCAAATATTTTAAAGTATAATATTATAATATATATCCCATGTTATTCAGAAACAATAGAGCATTATATCAGTGAAAGAATTGTTGGAATCGGTCCAGTATTTTTTGAGTAAATCCACTACAAACAAGTAAACAAACAAAATAATCAAACCTTTCCTCTTAATAATATAAGCATAAAAGTAAAGCAAAGCAACAACCCGTAATTGTCCCACTGTGGGCTCGGGGTCTCCTCTCACAATGTGAGGGGTACATGACATAGTCTACCACGCTGGCCAAGAGCGGATTGGTAGATTTCACACACCTTTGAACTTTATGGAGAACTCTCCGGTGTGTAGGTTTCCTCACGATGTTTTCCTTCATCGAAGCAAGTGATCATTAACTTATAATACGCATATAATAATTGACAATTAGAGGTGCGTGCCAGGATTTGAACCCGGGCCCCTGGTTTCGGAGGACCAATGTTCTAACCGCTAGGCTATCTGCTTTTAATATTAGTATAGAATTATAGATACATAGTTATAAAACCGGAGTAAGATAACTGAATAACCATATAATACCTGAAATTCAAGTGATATAAAAGTTATTGGCATACAACTTTAGCTATGAAACCGTTAGATAGCTAATAGGACCTCCTATCGTATCCTGAATTCAAATTCGACGCTCATACGTGAATATTGATGAATTTGGAAATTCCTCTTGCTTGAAACTAACGTTAACGTACTGCAACTTAATCCATTAGATAGTGATGCTAACTATCTACTAGGATCTATCGATAAAAATATTTTATTTTTCGGTTTCATGACTGATAAACTGGAGGTATGTATATAAGATAAAATTTTATACTCCACTTTGTAATTCCTATATGCTCGAAACCCTACCTTTGTTCTTTGTCCTTATTAATCAACTATTTAATAAGTGGTTGGCCTCAACAGTAATTTGTTTATATAGTATTTGCGTTTTAAATTGAAACTAAATCCCAATGATTAATGATGTACCATTGTACAGTCTCAAAAATAAAATTAATTTTACAATTTTGATTTGAATTCGGTATCATTTAATTGTTCAATATAATTTAATCGATTTAAATTAACAGAGTTATCGATATCGATAAATGTTTGCATGGGTACATATCAATACCAAATCCTTCCTAAGTATTATTTGCTATTACTTCAGTCGGTGCTATTCAACCGATGGCCAAGTCTTCGATCGTCGACTACCAGAGTTAAATCCTTTTGACTATCTACTTTCAAAGATGGGTTTTGCAAAAGGGAAAGATATTGCACTTATGAAGAGCAAGACAGATAAAAGCCTAGGGAATTTTAGCGGAATCGAATCTGTTAAATAAATATCTTTTGATAATTTCAAGGCCTTACAACACCTAATTTAGACCAACGCCAACCTTAGGTTATTCCTAGATATTGAAGCCTGGAGGCGATACCATTTTTTGAATGTTGCCTGAAAAAAATCCAGAAATCGAAGCGTTTTAAATGTTTAAAATGTGTTCCAGAATATTTTTTTTTAACTAGAACTATACGAATATCCTGACAAATCTCGAAACACCTAAAATTTTCTAAAAATATTTTTCATGCTGGGATTTGGATTTCAACCTGAAATTAACCCGAGCGTTAAGCTGCACTTCGGGAGTCTGACTTACGTACTACGAGTACAATATAATCCCACTAATATTATAAATGTGAAAGTTTGTGAGGATGTTTTTTACTCTTACGCCCCAACTCAGAGTCACTAATGGTTACTTAAATCGCTCCTTAGCAATGATATTATAAGTAAAAAAGAGGTAGATATGTCACTAGCGCGCCGAAGTTGAAGATCGTAAGCTCTGTCAATACAAGATAATACGCGCGCTTTTGTTGTCACGAGTGCTTGAGATTTGACAACGTTAAAATGCCTTCGTGTATTGTAGTGTGATTTGTAAGGGCATGACGTATCTATATTTTTTTAAACATCATTGCTCCTTAGTACAGAATTTGTTCATACAAATTCTGTACTAAGGAGCAATGAAAGAGAATGAGCAAGAATCATCATTGATTCTTTACTAAGGAGCGATTCAAATAACCGTTAGTGACCCTGAGTTGGGGCGTTACATGGATCATGATCTGGAATAAGATCAAGGTACTTATTATCCCGGAAAAGCAGACAAAGCCAAGTGCAGTGCGCTACTCTGTTAAGTATGAAACTATGAATCCGTCAATTCAAACGCTTCTACATTTTGGAGCACTATCGAATTCATAAACTCTCATGTACTCGTAAGTACGACGTTTCCATCGTAATTTATTCACCAAACTCAAAATCACCTATGTGCTTGCTAAACAAAAGTTTATCGATTTTAATCGATTTGCTCAAAAAGTAGATTTTTACACATAAAAGGTCTTAAAGTCGCACCGACGTGATCAAGATTGAATGATTATGACATTTCTTTATATAATTATCAATTTCAATCAATTTATTATGATCACTAGCCATAACGATGGTCCTTGAAGGATATAATAGTATGTTATCAATACCACTAACAACCTTAATTTATGAGAGCCCGGTCTCAAAATCACCATTATTTGGCTCCCGAATGCCACTCCCAGGATAGAAGAACTAATTAAGGATGAACAGTTAAGTCACAAAATGTTTGCTTTTTATGCATTATAAAAGCGTTTTTTAAGACTTTTAAGCTTCATTATTAACATGGCCTCAACCCATTAATGGCCCACTACTGGGCACGGGTCTCTCCTCTTGAGGAGGCCTAGAGCATACTCCACCACGCTGCTCCAGTGCGGATTGATGGAGAGGTTAGTGGCCACCGAGTGTCGGAAATTTTCAAACCGCCCGAGGGCCTCCGACATGGCTTAACGATTGTTACCTTATGATAACAACCGGGACCGATGGAGGTTGAATAGTTTATAGAGATAACCCTTTTTTATAAGTATTATCTGACCATATAGACGTCATGCTAATCCTAGATCAATGCTGACAATGTATACTTTAAGGAGCTGACACACACAATGTTTGCTAGGGACTACAGTTATACAAAGTTTATCATACCTCAGATTTTCTCCTGAGTTTTAGACAGGCTTCTTATTTATTTATTTTTATTTATTTTACAGTTTATGTACACGTATAACAGTGGTTACAAAAGGTCATAAAAGTAATATTGTACATAGGCAATGCTTATTTCTAAAAGAAATCTCTTCCAGCACACCTAGGAATGGAAAAGTGGTATAAAATTAATTTAGCGTGCACTTGTTTATAAATAGTATATAAGATACATATTAATAATACCATGAATACATACATACATATATGTATACATACATACATACATACATACAAACTATGCATACACTAATACATACACATTTTATAAATATATACATTATTAAATATATGACATCATGGATCATCTTCTTACATGGATTTCATTCCATTAATCTGGACTTAGATGTTCCACATGCAAAGGCAACACGATGCCGGAGATCGAATGGTTGAATGGAGATTGAACTTTATTTATGCTTTTGCAAAACCTTCAAGTAAAGGTTACAAGGGCGAACTTAATGCCTAATGGCATTCTCTGCCAGTTGACCCTGGGTGATGGTGAAAATATGAGGTAGGCAAAGAAAACAAAAAAAAAGATTAGAAAAAAAACGGAACGGGAAGAAATAACACAATAAAGAACACATTGAAATAATAATGTACAGATAACAATAGTATTTTAGAAGATAGACTTTGCCTGCTGTCTATCGAATAGCAGCTGTGACAGGGTAATAGAGCAAGATTATACGTTAATAACGCTTTGTTTCAGCACATTCTTGTCTGTCGGTTATGTTAACGTTGTTGATGGTTTAAGCTGCCTAATAAGAGTTGTTTTTCTACTTAACATAATGCCTGACTACAATCCCACCAGCAGGTAAGTGGAGATGCAGTCTAAGATGGTGAGCGCACTAATTTAGTAAATTCCTGTTCCTCTTTTTCTGATTCCCCCGTCATAGGGGGGCGGCAAAGCGGACGCAAGTAAACTCCAGTCATTTGTTGTACGCATAAATAATGACGACGTAAACCGCACCGTCCAAGCCAGTCCACGACAGTAGCTTATCGTCATTAATGATTTAACCACAGACTACTCATTAATAGATACGGCATACTTGCGATTTGAGTTATAACTTTATGATGAAAGCCATAAAAGCGAAAAAGAAAGTTTGCCGAAGAAGTTCCAACGACCATGTGATTGGTCAGACAAAACTTAAATTTATGCACCGACTATACGCCATTGTTGAAACCCTAGTAACAAAATTAACAGCAACTAAACAGATACGTATATAAAGTTAAAATTTAGGCTGTTAACTAAATTTAACAACTACTTTTAACTTGACAGCAGAGGGAATACTGGAAGCATTAAAACGCTTGTGAAAATTTTAACACTAGCAATTTTAGCACGGTCAATAGCTTTTTACACTCGATATAGACTCACAGAGCTTCCATGGGTCAAAGTTAAATATTAACGATTAAATAAGTCACGTAATTAGATGACTTTACCATACTTCGAAGACACATAATCATATTAATACAAATCATAACTAGGTTCCCTGTGTCGTGACTGCCGAAGACTTGAACAATCACACCAAAAAACTCATCATTTAAATTTCTGCCTTGTTGGGAATCGAACCAAGGATCCTTGGAACCGTCGTTCACGTAATATACAGCAAAATAGTGTAATCGTTTTCTTGTGTCGGCGTTCCCACCCGCCCATTATAACGTCTTCAACATCAATCTTCAAAAAAGAACCTTTTCAGGTTTTCACTAAGTTAATGCGGTGACCTGGACTTCATCGCCACTTACTCTTAAGTGGGATTGCAGTCAAGCAGTAACTTATCTCAGTATTTAAAGTAAAATCTGTCATGCGAATAAACCATAATTATCTCATGTACTTAATAATTTAGAATCTTAAATTAAAATTTAAAAAACCTCAACAGTTTTATTTATACATAAACATAGCTAAGAACACTCTTAATTAAGTCAACTCTCATATAAAAAAAACGAGATCAAAATCGGTTCATCCGTTTGAGAGCTACGATGCTACAGCCAGACATACAGAACCACAGATACATAGACGTCAAACTTATAACACTCCTATTTTTTCGTCGAGGGTTAAAAATTATTCTGAGACGAGTTAATAACTACAGTAAATACATTTCTAGTTACATGAGCTTCGTAATTTTGACAATCTATCCTTATCCGAGTCTGTTATTTTCCGGGAATCCAAAAAAACTACAACGGGTGTCATGAACCCACTTAAGCCCCAACTCAGAGTCACTAACGGTTACTTAAATCTCTCCTTAGTACAAAATTTGTATGGTGATTCTTTACTAAGGAACGATTAAAGTAACCGTTGGTGACTCTGAGTTGGGACGTTAGACAAACTAATGGCTAAACTATTTTAGCAGTTTTAAATAATCCTCTTCCCAGGAAGTCAGTTTTAAATCTCTAAGTGTAAACAAACGTAACAAAGGTTCAGCTTGTGTTAAATATTTAAACTCGCCAGTAATAAGCCCAGCGTTCGGTAATGCAGGCAGACCTCTCGCTCCTGCACGTAATTTTGTGTGCAAACTTGGCTCTGTTTGCTTAACTTAAGTATGCCGAACAGTTTATGCTTTTAAATGATGCAGAAAGGAAAAATTCTAATTGCAATCTGGTTCTGCGGTAATGCGGGAAAATGGGCTGTTCTTATCTGGGGTTATGTTAGCTATGATATTATAATATTATTTTCTATCCACGTGTTGGATTAATTAATTAATTTAGTTCATAACTAGTTCTGCTTCTGTTTCGTTTCAGAATGTGAGGCAGTACAGGCCGTAGTCCACCATGCTGGCCAAACGTTGATTGACAGATTTGATTGACATTGTTGCGAACTCTTACATGTGCTAGTATTTTATTTTTTCGGAAAGCATGCATTGTTTGTTTACAACCAAAAAAAATATGTAACTAAAATATAAAATAATTATATAAGTAAATAGGTTATTTGCTCACAAATCACAATATAAAACTAGTTGGTAAAAATTTAGCCGAAAGGTTTACTCCAATTAAAACATGTAGCGACTTATCAGAAATTTCCCCAGGACCACCTAACTCACTTGTACTGCTACCAACTGATGAGGCCGAAGTTAAAAAAATTATTATGGACCTACGTACCGATGCTGCGGCTGGTTGGGACAACATATCCCCGAAACTTTTAAAATCTTGTGTACAAACACTAGCACCAGTCATTACACATATATGTAATGTATCACTGACCTCAGGTTGTTTTCCAAAAGTTTTCAAAAAAGCCATTGTTCATCCTGTCTATAAAAATGGAGATAAATCAAATATCACGAACTATAGACCTATTTCGGTGCTACCGGTTATGTCTAAGATTTTGGAAAAGATACTAAATAAACGATTGTTAAATTTCTTGGAATTGCATAATCTTCTGGCGAACAACCAATACGGATTCAGACGTGGTAAATCTTCCGAAGATGCTGTGACTTCACTTATAAACCATGCTGTAACTAAATTAGACGACAAAAAGAAATGCCTTGGTATATTTCTAGATTTATCTAAGGCTTTTGATAGTGTATCTCTTCCACACCTCTTATTAAAACTTGAAGCCATTGGAGTTCGTGGGCATGCTCACAAAATCTTCAAGGATTATCTTAAAGATCGAAGTCAATGCGTAAAAGTAAATGATGTCATCAGTGACAGTCAAACACTAAATTTCGGTGTACCCCAAGGTTCCATTCTTGGTCCCACTCTATTTTTAGTATATGTCAATAATCTCTGCAAATTATCTTTGACAAATTGTAATATCTTTACGTATGCAGATGACACTGCAATGCTGATATATGGAGATGATTGGCAGGATACGCTGAAACATGCAGAAATAGCTCTTACAAGGACCCTTTCATGGCTATCGAATAACCTTCTCACCGTAAATCTTAATAAGTCCATTTACCTACCATTTTCGCTGCAGTCTAGAAATCTACCAACTGAAAATTCTCTGCGTCTCAGAGCCCATGCTAATTGCTCCTCGGAGTCATTATCACCTCTGTGTTCATGTCCTTTACTAAAATACTCAACTACCACCAAATATCTTGGAGTCCAAATTGACAGCTTATTAAATTTTAAATCCCATCTTGAAAGTCTCACCTCAAGAGTACGGAAACTTATTCCTATTTTTAAACAGTTAAGATGTTCCACTGATTACAGCACTTTAAAACCAGTTTACTACGCCTTATGCCAATCAATAATTACTTATTGCATCACAGCCTGGGGTGGAGCATCCAAGACGCATTTACTAAAACTAGAGAGAGCTCAAAGGGCAGTCCTGAAAGTTATAACTTTTAGACCATTTCGGTACCCCACTATGAACCTGTACAAAGATTGTCAAGTGCTCACAGTACGACAACTTTTTATTCTTCAAACAGTTCTTCGAAAACATTCGTGCCTCAGTTTCGATGCCAATCTAAAGAAAAGACGTCGCTATCTTAAAGTATGCCAAACACCAAAATTCAGAACCTCCTTGGCTAAGAAACATTTTAATATCCTAGGTAACTATCTCTATAATACCATAAATAAAAACTGTAATATATACGCCCTGTGTAGAAATAAATGCAAACAAGAAGTTATTAAATGGATACAAATAAAAAATTACAATGAGACAGAACAGCTATTGAACTTTTCAGTGTAAATACCAAGTCACGCTATCACAGACACACACACACCCATACACACACACCCATACACACACACACACACACACACACACACACACACACACACACACACACACAAACACTAAAAAGATTAAAAATATGAAAAACGACACATTATATTAATTAAATGTACCTACTTACCTCAAACCGGAACCCCTGACCGTCTTGATACAATGTATCTTAGAAGCAAAATCTCCTTGTGAGAGCACTGATACCCATAACACAAGTTGAATCTTATCATGGGTATCAGAGTTCAACAAAACTCCTCTATGACAGTTTATGTTACATTGTTTTTTATAAGTACATACCTACCTATGTAAGTGAAGAGTGTTGTACAATTTTATGCAGAATAAACGTTTATTATTATTATTATTATTATTAGTTTTCATAACTGATAATTAATTTCAAAGCCATCATGCATAAAACTAAAAATTAGACGATGACTAATTACTGTCTTGTTTGCTAATTTGCGAATTATTTACATAATAACCCTTCCTTTTGATTAGATAGAATTAGATTTTGCCGTTAGTCTGTCTATAACACTCGACTGAAATCGATCTACGATAACCTTATCTTTACTTAATAATATACTTTACACATACATAAAGTGTCGTCGATACATGCCCTAAATGACAGCCTTCTAAGATGCCAGAGGCACTCACGTGTTATTAACATCCTACAATCTTGTTACTGGTGTCAAAGCTGGGAGAAAGCCGTAAGTTCTACAATATTAAATCTTATATGAATGCCCATAAGGTTGGACTTCATATGGGCTTGAGTTCATCAACAAATGGGGCACCTGCGAGCCAGGATAATGTTTTAAATAACCGATATGTTGACGACAATCTGATTATTATATTCTTTACTAACCCTTGATACTTTCGAGATACCTACGCTTTAGTATAGTTTGTAGGATAAATGTGGAGAAATGTCATTCTGTAATACATAAAGTTATTATTACAGAATGACATTGGATGACATTGGATTGGATGAATTGGATGGGTACTTGTCCAACGCCCTATACTCTTATTCGAAAAATTATTAAGAAGGCATTCTTTAAACTGATATAGTGAGAATTTACCCGAATGCCAGGAAGAGTTACGTTTTCGTGTGTATCTTGTATGTATGTATGTTTGTATGTATGCATGTAATATTTTATTACCTTGTAGTAGCATAAATAAATGTCGTTGCCCCCTGTTTATGCAACGTTCGATTGAGGTAACTGAACACGCAAAAATGCATTATATAACTGAGTACATATCACAAATTAAAGGAGTATGAAATCAAATCTCGTGCGCATCATTCGTGTGTTCCTATCATACTCACAAAACCTGAACACCGTAACTATACCAGTTACCAGGTCCATCTGAACCCTCATATTGGTGACCTCCACAAGATCCACAACCTCGTATCTTCCAAACCGCTAAACGGCGGATTCATACATACATATTATTAAGATATCATTAGATTTTTCTTGATAACCAGTGTTCTAAGGTAAGTGAAATTAAAAAATAAATAAATATGGTGGCTGTGAGATGCAATAAATCGAATAATGCAATATGAGTGTCAAATTCAAGAGCACACCATAAGGATTTCAAAAAGGTAAATCATGATGGTTGTTTTGACAGCAGGCGGGTTTTTTTTAAAATTTACACTAGTTAGAAAGAAGTTCCTTAACGCTGCTAGATATAGTCAGTATTGTCTACAGACATCGTTACTTTACAAAAGCCGGAAATATAATCATCATTATTTATGAATTTATATTTCCGAGACATCCTACTGATAATCTTACTTTCTTCCTACTAATATTATAAATGTGAAGATTTGTGAGAAAGTAAGTATATTTATTAGAAGTTAATTATCACTTGCTTCGGTGAAGGAAAACATCGTGAGGAAACCTGCACACCGGAGAGTTCTTCATAAAGTTCTCGAAGGTGTGTGAAGTCTACCAATCCGCACTTGGCCAGCGTGGTAGTCTATGGCCTATACCCCTCACATTATGAGAGGAGACCCCGAGCCCAGCAGTGGGACAATTATGGCTTTGCTTTTGCTTTTGCTTAAGTATATTTGTTACTCTTTTACAAAAAACGTACTGAACGGATTTTCTGAAATTATTCCAGAAAACCCGTACAAAACTGCGGGCAACACGTTAGTAAGATATAAAATACTAAAGCCAACTCCAATATTAGTTAATAACGAATCCATTATTACTCTAATCATGAACCATTCTTAACACAAATGAGTACCTATCTCCATAATCTTGCCAACAAAGTGCATAAATACCGCTTGATAAAGGTGTGTGTTGAATAATGCAAAAGTTTAACATTAAGACGTTATCTTACCACGTTTCACTAACAACAAGTTCATATACCAAGAATTTCAACCGGCTAAGTTCATAGAAGTTAGCCGGGTGAAATCGATTCTGCAAGCTTCGCCGTGACGTTGTGATGTAATAACACCTCCTTGCTCAGCTTACTGCCGCCTGAAGGGTTTTTACGAGTATTTTTATACAGACTGTAACCACTGAGTGTCGCTTGGCAGCTTTTACGTAAACACAACAGATAAAAAACACTTTGGTATTATTGCAGAGTGAAATGAGAAGTCTTATTCAATAAATAAACTCAGTGTTAGCTCAATTCCTTCTTTTATGCTGTTTCCACTTGGTTTGTGTTATCTAATGCTTCAATTTTTTTTGTGGAAGTATTATAGTACTGATACTCGTATGATGTTTTTTTATCCATTTTTGTAACTGTAAAATGAACCCAACCTTCATGTTGGAGGCTAAGGCCTCTAATATGATGCCGGTCCCAAGTCCGGAAAAATGGGGAGGGCAACGGAATGCATAACTAGGGGCTTTGGGTCGTGTCTTGATCTGTCACGGATCTGGACGGGACCCGCGCCCCGGTTATGCATTCCCCACACTACACACCACACCTACACACCACACACACACAAACACAAGACACAACACTTGGGTGCTCGGCTGGGGCCTGAATTCTGCCTAGCTTCGGCTGGGTGGAGCTTGGGCCTTGGACGGGCACCCACCTGCACAGCATTACACAACACACACACACCACACCACAGTTACAGCAACACTACACACATACCCAAATTTGAAGGTGTGCACGCCGTGCTGAGCAAGCCGCTTTTGCGGGGTCGGGGGGTATAACTCGGCCACTAACGGTGTCCTCCTCGATACCGGGCGTCCTCGGGGAGTAAGTAGCCCGCCTTCTGCATGCGGGGCTCTGCAGGAGGTGTAATATTTTTCCCTAGCTACTCGTGGGAACTGTATGGAAGAAGACAAGAATAAAAAAGAAAAAGACATCAAGCTCGATGAGCTCATTCACGAGGTTGAAAACCTCGCAGCCGAAGGAGGTCTGTGTCCTCCCGAAGACAGCAAGCGGCAAGATGGCGCCATGGGCCCTGACGGCTGCAAGCAAACAGAGGAAGTAGGCAGGCCAGCGCCTCGCCTTTACTTCTCAGGTGCCGCCAGAAGGCGGCATGCATGGTGGATGGACAGAGGCAGGAGTGAGGAGGAGGCCAATGTCCTTTGCCTAAAACCATTCGCCGAGCTCCACCAACATCCGGAGGTGCAGGAATGGCTGAAAAGTAAGCAGAAAGCCCAGCCTACTAAACGCACTCGCTCGGAGGATGAGTCGCCCAGGAGCCAGCCAAAGAAAACCGCCAAAGTAGAAGAGGTGAAGGCCTCCTTCAGTGAGGTGGTTGGTTCCTGCCGGATTGGCATCCGCGATGCGACCCGAGCCATGGGCCCCGACGAGGTCCAGCTGCTGCAGGAGGGGATACTTAACAGTATAGACGCCTCCGGCAGCGGCGAGGGTCCGAGGTTCAACGGATACGCTGTCAGGGCGGGATGCTTAATTCTCACCTGTGTTGACAGCGCGTCCAGGGCGTGGGTCGCGTCATGGGTGCCAACCCTAAAACCGTGGGAGGGGGCAGATCTAAGATTGGTAGACGAGGCTGATCTGCCCAAACCTTATTACGCCACGGCATGGATACCAGACCCGACTCTGGCATCAAAGAGTATCCTCCACAGGCTGGAAAGGCAAAACATTGGTACTGCCATCGGCCAGTGGAAGATAATCAATGTTAAAACCGAAGAGTCGGGTCAAACGGTAACCTTTTGCTTTGATGAGGATGCCCTGGAAGACCTGAGGAAGCGAAACTTCAAGCTCTATTTTGGCTTCCGGGACATCTTCGTCAAAGTAAAATCTACGACAAAGAAGGATGGAGAAGAGGCTACGGCGTCATCCTCGACCACAGCGGCGCCGGAGCGGACCTTCGCGGGATCGACATCCAGCGCGACACAACAACACACAAGAACACAGACAACCAGTGAAGTGCGCGCGGATGCCTGTTCAAGCGGTGGGACGCCCTCTGGCTCCGGTGTGGGAGGGGATGCCGTCAGCACAACTCAACACACACCTCACACACACACAAATACACCCAGCACGTCGCGCGGTACGGAGGGGAGCAGGCCCGCCCTACTCCCAAACCCCGTCCGTGGGACTGCGCCACAAACACGCTTCCTAACCAGGGGTAGCGGGGGTTTGTCGCGGGGGCCTCAAAGGGGAACTAGAGGCCGAACCCGGCCGACTCCAAGGGGTGCCGGAGCTCTTAGAGGGAGGAAGTCTGTGCAACTTCCTACTCTCACAAGAGAACACTCCAGCAAGAAGGCCTCTCGCAACCCACACCACTACCAAGAACCGGGTTAGTAAGAAACAGACACAACCTACACAAGACAAAGCTCCCTAACACTACACAAAACACTACACAAACTCCTAACACACCCACAAACACACATTAAACACTCAACAAACTCTACTACACAGTCCAATCCTCACAACAGTTCGTGTCCTGTCCCTACCTTTTCCCAAAACATTTCCTCATTCCAATCTGTCCCAAAGAACCTCAAAATGATAAAAGCCATTCAAGTTAATCTCCACCACGCGAAGGCTGCAAGCACCATCATCTGCCAGAGAATGCTGGAAGAAAAACTGGATATGGCTTTCATACAGGAGCCTTGGATCCGTGGGAACATGGTAATGGGTCTAACCTCAGCCGGTAAGTTACTTTTTAACACGGGGGGAATTAGGCCCAGGGCCTGTATAATCTTTAAGAATAATTTAAAATTCTTACCTTTACCTTGTATGTGCACAGACGACTTGGTAGCAGCCTACGTAGCTCTTCCGGGATACGAGTCAACGAAGGTCATCGTTTGCTCAGCCTATCTGCCCGGTGAAACGCAGGACCCGTCAATACAGCTCGCCCCCTTGGTGGAATACTGCCAAGACCAGGGAGCGCAACTACTGCTCGCGTGTGACAGCAATAGCCATCACACCACATGGGGAAGTACCAATACCAATAGCAGGGGTGAGTTACTGTATGAATTTTTAATATCCAATAACCTATACACTACTAACAACTCTGGTTCACCAACTTTTGTAACAGCGCAACGGCAAGAGGTGTTGGATATCACCATATGTACGGAACAGCTAATCGACCGTATCGACAACTGGCATGTTAGTGCAGAAGCATCCATGTCTGACCACAGACACATCAGATTCAATATAACTACCTGCAAAAATAATCATGTTGAATCGTACAGAGACCCCAAAGCAACAGACTGGGTTGGCTATAGGGCCGAACTAAGAACAAGCATGGGAGAACTCAACAAACACGTGAAGAGCTTGGATCAACTCGAACACGCAGCAAGGACGTTGGAGTTAGGAATAAACAATGCCTACAACAACAACTGCCCGATCAGGATGGTTACCACAAACCGAAAAGTACCGTGGTGGAGCAACACCCTCCTAAGGCTCAGGCAGAAAGCCAGGAGTCGTTTCAATAAAGCAAAAAAGAGCAACGACTGGCAAGCCTATGGAGAGGCACTTACGGACTTCAACATTGAACTCAGGAAAGCCAAACGCAAATCCTGGAGGAAATTCTGCGAGGAGATAAATAGTACCTCACACCTCGCCAAAATACAGAAGATCATGGCAAAGTCTCCTGCTACTCAAATTGGGCTATTAAAGCGTCCAGACGGGAAATACACCAACAACGCGGAAGAGACGTTGGGCCTACTGGTCAGCACGCACTTTCCGGGATCGGTAGTGCTTGGGAAAGAAAACCCGACCGTATTTCCCCCATCACCACCAAAACCCACCATGGAGAAGTGGAGGATGGCATCTTCCGTTTTTAGACCCGATCGAATAAAGTGGGCGGTGAACAGCTTGAAACGTTACAAGTCACCAGGAGAAGACAAAATCTTCCCAGCTCTACTTCAAGAAGGATTAGATGAAATTCTGGCGGCTCTAATAAAAATTATGAGGGCGAGCTTCGCCTGGGGATATCTGCCAGACAGCTGGAATAAGGTAAGAGTAACCTTTATCCCCAAATCTGGTGACAGGGATAGGTCACTACCCAAATCATACAGACCAATAAGTCTTACTTCGTTCCTCCTTAAAACCATGGAGAAAGTAATCGACCATCATATTAGAGACACCTACTTGAAGGTCAGACCTCTACATCCAAAACAACATGCTTACCAGAAAGGGAAATCGACGGAATCAGCATTAATCGAGCTGACCGACCAAATCGAAAAATCCCTCGAAGATAAAGAGATAGCTTTGTGCTGCTTTCTAGATATAGAAGGGGCCTTTGACAACACCCCAACTGACATAATACTGGAAGGTATGAGAAACCGAGGCATTGATGATACCACCGTGAACTGGGTAGGATCAATGCTAAGGAACAGGATAGTCCGTACAACAATCTTTGACACCACCCTAGACATAAAAATAACAAGAGGATGTCCACAGGGAGGAGTCTTATCACCATTACAGTGGACAATTGTTGTGGACTCACTCATTCAAGAGTTAAACGACGCATCTTTGGACACACAAGGCTATGCAGATGATCTGGTTATTACCATCTGTGGTACCTGCCCGGACACATTGTCAAGCCTCATGCAAGCAGCCCTTCACAAAGTGGAACGCTGGTGTGAGAACACCGGGTTAAGTGTAAATGCCAACAAAACGGTCTTAGTACCATTCACGAAAAGACACAGCCTTGGAGAACTATGGAACCCATCTCTGTTTGATACCAACATACAGTTCTCCACAGAAGTCAAGTATCTTGGAGTAACGTTAGACCAAAGACTTACTTGGAACCAGCACCTTTCACAGGTGACAAAAAAGGCCAAAATTGCATTAGGAACATGTTGCCGTCTCGCAAGCTCCAGATGGGGACTAAAACCGAAGCAGGTGAAATGGGTGTATACCGCGATAGCGAGACCCATTATTACCTATGGCTGCGTAACTTGGCAGAGAAAAACCACCCAGGTAACATGTATCAAACAACTAAACAGCATTCAAGGCCTAGCATGTCGTATGACGACAGGAGCCCTGAAGTCAACACCAATAGCAGCCATGGAGGCCGCTCTCAACATTGAACCACTTCACATACACGTTCAGAAAGAGGCGAGGGCGGCATTACTCCGCGCTGTCGAGGGAGGGAAGCAGGGCTGGAAATCCCGTGCTATGAGGAATCTATATGAAGATCTAGTAGCATGCCCAGTAATGGCGATGCCGAGCGACGCTATTCATACACAGCTCAGTTTCAACAAACTGTTCAACGTAGTTATACCGCAACGAGAAGAATGGGACGTAGCGGTACCTAAATCCCTAGGAGGAAGTGACGTAACCTGGTATACAGACGGTTCTCGCAAGGGAGGAAAAGCAGGGGCGGGGGCCTATGGAGATAAGCCTAAAGTTTTGATACACCAAAACCTAGGCACATACGCAACCGTGTTCCAAGCAGAGGTGTACGCCATAATAAGATGCGTGCACGAAACCCTAGATAAGAAATATGTTAACAAACGTATCACGATACTCTCAGACAGCCAGGCAGCCTTACGGGCTCTACAGTCTGAGCAAATCAGTTCGAAGCTTGTCCTGGAAGGTATACGTACCATCAACCAATTAGGCTTCAATAACAAGGTTACCCTGGGATGGGTACCCGGGCATAGAGGTATACGCGGAAATGAGAGGGCCGACGAACTGGCAAGGAGGGGGGCCGAGGCGCCCACCATGGGTCCTGAACCTATGGTGGGCATCTCCAAAGCGGTTTCTCGAGGCGTGCTCAAGGCAATAGCCCTAAAGAAGGGAGCTGAGGCATGGCGAAGAGAACCTGGTGCAAGACAGGCCAAAACCCTAATGGAAGGCTACTCGCAGAAATACTCAAATAAGGTGCTCAATCTGAGTCGTCCTGACCTACGTCTACTCATCAGATTGCTTACCGGACATTGCAGGCTCAACAGACACCTAATGTTGATAGGTCTGAGCAACACTGCAACGTGCAGGTTCTGCAGCGAGGCGGAGGAAACTTCCATCCACATACTATGTGACTGCCCTGCCATAAGTCACTGCAGAAGTCGAATCTTAGGAGGCCACCTAATCCCACCCAACCGAGTAAGAGATCTGGACCCCAGGAACATCCTACTGTTCATCCGGGCAGTAGGACTTGGAGACCAGATCTAACTCTGAAACGGGTACGGCCACAATAGATCAATTATGGTCGCAGTGGCCCCTGGGATAGTTGTCCCAGGCCTGAAAACTCAAATAATAATAATAACTGTAAAATGCTGTTGATGAATAAAAGAAAATAAAATAAATAATAACACTTATCTTTCAAGGTGCGATCAAGAAGAAATAAATATTCGAATGTTTTTATATCATAAAGTTTTTGTCAATAATTTTGTCTAAACTTTTTTATAATAATCATTTAATGATAATAGTATTATCAAACATAACTCCGATTAATTTTGGTGTAGGTCCTCTTTTTATACATATAATATCATTGGTGTAGGTACAATAAAAGGTACAATACAATCCAATTCAATACAATAAAAAGTATTATCCACTATATCAACAGCGGCGAAAAGTGGCTACAATAAAAATTGTATTTTATTCATTTGGTTAATGCGATCCCAGTGTATTTTATCGCCATAGAAATAACAGTAATACTTTTAATACTGGTATGTATACTTCCTAAGGTCCTTCTTACTATGGTTTTAATGTTCCTTAGTGATAATTCACTTCAAACGCTTCAGGGAATGGTAAATCGTGCAAGCAGTAAATTCGTCACGGGAACCTTACTCCGGCGATAATAACATGGTAATACCGGTTAGTTATACGGTTTTAGGGTAAGTTTATGACTTAATATTAAAACTTATACATTATTTATGAGCGTCCACATTCAAGTTAAATACGTTTTTTATGATAGATCTTGCTAGGAGGAACCACGCATTGCTTAGAGAATCATTATTGAATTTAGATAGTTATCCTATCTTAAACGATTTTACGTGTTTGTAAACGTGTTCGTGTTTGCTTTTTTTATACTATCTATTTTCTTTTACTATTTTTTCCCAGGGGAATACTCTGCGTGTTCCACGAAGCAAAATTTTTTTCTGATGACAATGACAGATGTTGACAGTCTGTACCTATTATGGACCATCTTCACATTTATTATCTTAAAATTTTTGTATGGGAAAAGTGGAAAATCGACTTTATCAATGGACCGAATGTGCCTAATGCATTGTTTTAGTGGTCTCTAACTACCTTATGATTATTGCCTTTCAAATGAAACCATTTTGAGGTATCGTTTGGATGGTTGCAGAGTCTATAAAGATCATCCGTACGAATATTTTTTGTGTTTTATACATAGATTTGATTATTTTTGGTAGGTAGGTACGAGTATATTTTATGCCCTTAAATTTTATCAGTAGTTCGTAACCAGATACATTGTATACTCGTATGTGTGGCAGATATGTTAATTTGTCAACGTTATTGCAAATTCAACTCTGAGTGGGTAAAAGTAGGGATAAAAGTTTGTTTAAAATCGGTTTAAAGTAGCTATCACTGTATGTATACTCACGTGTATATAGGTGACTCGTGCCCCTGTTTGTACCAAATGACAAGTCCCATCCTGTCGTCTGGAAGGGCCGGCGTGACGTCACAGGGCAGTTCCACCCCACCCCCCGTTGGAGCGTGGAGGGATTCTATTGCGGCTGGAACAAGACACGATATGGTTAGAAATGTGCTGATATGGGTTATGTCTTTGTACAGATTATGTCCATATTTATTATTTATATGATGTAGGTCGTGTTTCACAATCAAAAGTACTTATATGTATTATACATTTACTATCATAACTTGTCCCTTATAACAAAATTCAGTATTGAATGTAAAACCGATACAGCAAGCACGTTTATATGGTTATATCTAATGCTTAAAACTCCTTCGATTCTTCGGTTATCCTTCGGTTTCCGTTTAGGACCGGAATTAGGAGCGACTATTTCCAAAGCCCTCTTATTTAGTTTCTGCTAGATTTCAAGGGCGCGGTAGAAGTAATAAAAACTTCTGAGGAAGTTGAGTCAAAGTTTACAAAACTAACAAATTTAATTCAGTTAGTATAAATATTAAGAACTTTATAATTAGATACTTTGGTACATTACATTATATTATCTTAAAACAAGTTATTGATTGACGCGATCTGATGAAAAGTCAAGATCTTAGATATTGCGCTGTTATAAAAATGTAATATTTTCTCAGAATCATATTTGCCCGAAATAGAAGGAACACAAAGGGGCGATTGATATACTCGTAAGTTTGAGTCTCTAATAATACAAGTCGAATATATCTTACTTCACTGGAAAAATCAAAAGGTAGTTAAGTAATAAATATTATCCAATGTCAAAGTAAAAGGAATCAAAACTAACGCTCCACTCTCCAATTCTAACATTTGTAAACAATACTAAACTTGAACACTAATAATAAAGATACAGCACAAATCCTCTACTCGTACAAACCAAGTTTCTCTATAAAACCAGGTATCGTGCGATTTCAGGAGTCATCAACATTTTACACAGAAACTAGTATCATGAAACTTCAATGAAGACTGTTGATGTGTGATTTTAGAAGTTTTTGAGCTATAAATGAAACTAGATACCTCAAGTTAAGAATCCGCTTAGCCAGGCTTAATGTATGTAATAGTGGTAATATTAATACTACGAAATTGGTCTACAGATATAAACGTTGAGATGTATTCTAAGCACCAAATATTTAATGATGAAAGTATCCTTTATTTCATTCAGGTTATAATTATTTTCATGCCTTATTTCATCGAATTCATTGAGCCGTTATTCAAAAAGTAACTTGTTTTGTATGTCACCGGAAAATACCGTAAGTTTATAAATTTCCTAGGAAATTTATATAATTGGAACATAAATGTTTGGAATAAAAACGGAGTTAAATAATAGGTTATTAAAGAGAAATCGAACAACTCCGTTTCTCCGTTTTTATTCGAATCATTTATGTTCCATGTACTTGAACAACATTGGAAGTGGAACTTATTGCTATTCATAATTTTATTATGTCAAAAAGAAACTGTTAATCAAAAACGAATATTCGTTTTTAAAAGCCGACGAAAAAGCCCTCTTTTGTTATAAGTTTGACGTGTCTGTGTATCTGTGTGTCTGTGTATCTGTATGTCTGTCT
This sequence comes from Thymelicus lineola, assembly GCA_963932265.1. Classification (NCBI taxonomy): domain Eukaryota; kingdom Metazoa; phylum Arthropoda; class Insecta; order Lepidoptera; family Hesperiidae; genus Thymelicus; species Thymelicus lineola. The sequence continues at coordinate 6,410,418 of OZ010698.1, read as the reverse complement.
GTGGCATCGTAACTCCCAAACGGATGAACCAATTTTGATCCAGTTTTTTTTGTCTGAAATATTACTTAATCGAGAGAGTTCTTAGCTATGTTTAGTGTAAGTCGAACTGTCGGGGGTTTTTTAAATTTTAATTTAAGATTATCATACTGTCACATGTCATTCGTTTACGGATGATTGCTTTCTTGGTTCTTTCGGTGTTTTTCTTACGAATTTGGCTTTGTTTTCTGCTCTTACGAACAACCACTCATACCTCCTTAGAAACCGAATTTACTAAAAGATTGGGTAATGAATTGCCTTAATAACGGAATTGCAACCAAGAAGTAGGTACGCTGAAGTAACCATATTTGATCATTGCTACTATTGTATCTCTTTAACCCCATAGAATTTTTGAAAACTTGTTTGAGTTAATGAAATATATATACTATAACATATTTAATATTTATGTATTCATTAACATAAGAATCATTAGTGTAATGTATGTTACATTAATGATGTTCTTAGCCCAGAGGTATATGGGATTTTGACGATCTCCTTTCACATATAAGAACTAAATCATAGTTCTGACGATGATACACTTTATGATAGATGTGACCAGATACCTAGTTTGATTCCAGACGAGGGAACCCCTTAACGGTAAACAGCAGTCACTATTTTTTTCCTTTAGTACGTTGACACTATAGAAGTATTTAGTTTTTAAACAATTAGCTCATAAAACTGACGATGCAATATAATTATTATTATTAAAAGCAAAGCAAAGCAAAGCAACAACCCATAATTTTCCCACTGCTGGGCTCGGGGTCTCCTCTCACAATGTGAGGGGTACAGGCCATAGTCTACCACGCTGGCCAAGTGCGGATTGGTAGACTTCACACACCTTTTGAGAACATTATGGAGAACTCTCAGGTGTGCAGGTTTCCTCACGATGTTTTCCTTCACCGAAGCAAGTGATAATTAACTTGTAATACGCACATAATATTTGAAAATTAGAGGTGCGTGCCAGGTTTGAACCCGGGCCCCCGCGTTCGGGAGACCAACGTTCTAACCACTAGGCTATCACTGCTTATTATTATTACCAATAGCGTAACACGTGGACGCTACTACCATTTCAATAAAACGAAAAGCATTGTTTCAATATCACTTTGTACTTCGGCTTATTTACATAAACAGGGCATCGATTCCAAATGTTCCGTTTTATTTGAGCGCAGAACGCATAATAACAGCAATAAAATTGAACTGTCTTAATGTGAATTTAAAGTGCAGTATTTGGTTTTATTAAAGTTGATACACTTTCGAAACGTCTTATTTTGCTGTCTGTTATTTTGTTTGAAAACAAAGGTGAAATTTAAAAACTAGTTGATCCGTGAATATGTGCTCATATTAGGGAACATACCAAAACCACGTAACCCATTTTTTCCAACTTTTTACCCCCCTCCCCCCCCTTCGTGACCATTCGTAGTATATGAGAAGACCCCCCCTCCCCCCTAGTTTTCACGTGGTAATTGATAAATACGGTTTTCAATACTTTTTTGCAAAAACAGAGTTAAAAAATAATAATTTTGCTTATATTTGACGACTTTGTGGCGCAATGGTTGCTAAAATATTGACTACGTGACAAAAACCTAAACCCCCCCCTCCCTTCTGTGACCAATCGTGGTGTTTTGAATACCCCCCTCCCCCCCTAAATGAGGCACGTGGTTTTGGTTGTTCCCTTAGTTATACAAGTCGTATATCTATATAATTAAACAGGCTAAGAGAAAATACTCCAGAGAAGATTATTCTCGTTTTTCAACCGATTTGCTTTATTTTTCTTTTGTTTGGTATTTATAATATCTACTGAGTTGTGTTCATACACAATACCAAAATTACTTATTTTATGTAAAAAAAATATATCTACGTACCATACACAATTTATCTATATAATATACTATATTATTTCAGATACATTGTATAATTTATGTAAGGAAATTTTAAGTGCAAAAAAAATTGCAAATGTGCAGTTTTAAGATTTCCTGAAAATTTTATCAATGATTATATTATGGACGAAATTCGAACAGCAGTATAATAGGTATGTAAATTCCCACAATCCATCATCATTCACACTGCTGACTTAGCGCATACGCTAATTTAATTTGATTAGCGTTATTATGGATTACTCACTTTCCGAAACTGTAACAAGTTCTCTGAAATAAGGTCAAACAACAAAAATACAACCTTCAAGGTATATTTTAGGAGAAGAGTATTAGCTAGCTAGGGGAGTAAAATGCCCCAGCACTATGGATAAGTCAAGATTAAAACAGCTGGCAAAGAGCCCTGCAGTCAACAGAGTTGGAGATCAACAGAAGAAACCAGACGCCATTTGCTTGTCTTCGTCTATCATTGAGTTATCACATCATCCTTAAACTCAAGGTTGGATGGAGTAAAGGTTATATTATCTACTACCTTCCGGCCAGCTTTCGTCTGCGGAAGAGTGGTTCCACAAAATGAAATCACAAACATAAACGTCGCAATCATCCCAGGGCATCATAAAACCGGGATAAAATGTACCCTACTTTCTTGTCCTGAATATAGATAATCTTTGTGTCAAGTTTCATCTTAATCCGTACACTGGTTAGCGCGTGATGAAAAAACAAATATCCAAACATCTTCACAAACTTTCACATAGGTAATAATAATAACGTAGGTATACTACGTACCTATAAAATATGTCACTCACCCAGTAATACAACGGCACATCTACATTTGTCATATTTTACAGAAACGAGGATCAAAAATTTTATGATATTTAAAATTAATTTATGAGTTCTTTTACGTTTTTTACAGATTGTATGGGTTTGGTTACTAGTATAGACATTAATACATATTAACCACTATGTAGATTATGCACTTTTAAAAACGTGTACCATATAAACTTAATTTCGCATTTTTGCAGATGTGCCATTATACTACTAGGTGAGCGATGTATTGGTGGGATATAAAATATAAAACGTAAACATTGAAACAATATAAATAAACGGAACCACAACAAGTTTACACACAACTTTCACTGCGCTCTAATTTACATAAACAGAAGACCGAACTTCGGCCAAATGTCCCAAAATGGCCGTTAATGCCCGCAAAATCATTTATATTCTAATTTCCTAATGAAATGTCAACATTTGCAATTGATCGGTTCGGTAATGGACGATTTGGTAGATTTTTTGATTATATTGATCGAATTTTGTTAATGAATTGGGCTGCCGAGTTTCAATTCATTCTGCTTATTAATATGGGCTTCCGAGTTACGAGGGAAACTTTAATGAGATAGGATGAACGAAGCATAAAGTTAAGTTTTATGTAAATGGTCTTCTTAAATTCGTTTGGAGTTTGGTGTGGTCGAGTATTCTACTGAATACTAGCCCAGATAATGGCAACCACTTATATCCGCTGTTAGAAGAATTATGAACGGACGACACCGTGAGCATTCATGTCCAGCTGTTATTGATCATTGTCATTATCATCATCATCATCATCATCATCTCAGGTAGGCTTTCCTAATATTGTTAATGACAACAATTGCTAAGCTTATGGTGTCAAACTGTCAATTGAGGTGGCCTGAAAACTTGAAGTTCCTATGTCGGCTGAAGCAATCTTAAATACAATTTACCTCCTTCAAAGGAGAGTCAAGTGCTAGATTTATTTCTAAATACGGTAATTATTTCTAATCCCATGAGTAAGGGATTCCTGAAATTCACCTAAAATTCCGTGTCGCATACGAATAAATATTGAAGCAAGTGATATAGTGACAAAACGTTTGGATCGACAAATATGGATCGTTTCCGGTTACCACGATCCATGGCGTTAAAAACCATTGGATATTCAAATGCTGAGACATTCCAACAACAAAATTCAATTTGCCGTGGCATGAGAAATAAAAATGGTGTAAAAATAAAATACATAAATTGCTCCCAACATACAACGCTGGGTGCGAGTCAATTTGTACAGAAGCAGAAAATTAATTTATTATTTGCGCTATGGAAAGATACAAGAGTAACACAAAATCATTTTAATTTCCATTTTATTGACAATATTAAAATGTCCATGGATGTTTTGATGTCCATGCAATGGAGGAAATAAGGAAAACAAAACGGAAAATTTTTTGTTGGAATGTATTGAAACACAAAACTAGAAATTGTAAAAGTAAAATTGATAAAAATATTTTTATACTAGGAACGAGCAACCTACGCTCGGTTCGAGTCTCTTTGGGGCTAATGATAAATTATATATTATTCATCATAATATTTGTACTCGGGTCTTGGGTATTTGTTATAATTATGTAGTTAGTGTTGTCCATAGAACCCACAACACAAGGAATCCTAGTGTGAGGCTATAAGTGTATGGAGTTATTTAATCAATGTAAATCAAATACATTTCCTTTGTAATTCTAGGAAGGTTCATTGATATGGGTTTATTACATACCTACATTAACAAAACATGAACCAAATTGAATTTAGCTACCTATATTCTATATTATAGGTGCACACACTATTTATCAAAAACGAAATAAAACATTGGAAAAAACCCAGCACATATTGCGAGAAAATATTCCCAGCGAAATATTTTAAAACATTATTTATTTTCAAGTATTACCTGAACAGAAAACAAACGTTTTTTGCTTTTTGAGTGTCGATATGAATGATTGCAACCGCAAATAAAAACCAACCTTTTCCTTTCTTCTAAGTGTGGTATTATGGTGGACATTTCTAAAGAAATTCACGCTTGTAAATAATTTTGCATTTACAATGAATACGGTCCCGAGTTGATTTTGAACGCTTGCAATAAACTCTTGAATACTTACGAGGCGTGTGGTATTAAGGTTCTATAGAACTTGAAATGGAGAATTGAAAATGAAGGAACTGCTACTAAAAACTTGTTTAATTTACTACTATGTATGTAGTCCAGTTCAACTTGGAGACGGAGGCAGACATTTGATGAATACAATGTAGTATGTACCGAATACGATTTCGTACAAATGGTTTATGTATGATTAACATAAAGATGAAATATTGAATGATGATGAATGGCATGAGATATAAAGATAAAAGTTTCAAGATAATTATGTACGCCTTTTATATCCATAGCCAAAGCTAGCTCGTGTAAAATAAGTACCTACAGGTGCTCGTAGACTCAAAATTATCATAGGTACTTATCCTACTAATAACTTTGAAAGTTTGTATGGATTTCTGCTGTTGCTTTTTCACGAAAAATTCTGGAATACGTGATGGAGTACTCGGAAAATGCAGGTAAATGCAGGCAGAGCGCTAGTTATGCCAGTAGAACTCAGAACTAAAGCTAAAACCTTTTGTTATTACAAAGCACTCAGCCGAAGAACGAATGTGTCCGAAACGAATAAGTCAGGAGACAAGAGAAAAAAGTTCTCCAGATAAAAACTTGCAATGAACTATCTGAGATTTAAGTTTGAGGAATTCAAATTCTTCTGAAGATTCTTTAGAACTCATCTTAATGTGCACCATAAACTTATAACTTGACAAACTTGGCACTAACACAAGAAATCTCCACAAACAGTGGCTGCCAAGGAAGGAACGTTATTTATTAAAGCGGGATTCTTCAGGCAATCTCTTATGTAATTAGGAACGGGAAATACAAAAGGAACAAATTCTGTATTTCTCTGGAATTTTGGTCATAGAGGAAAGGATAGTGGAATGTGATGTAAAGCTCTCTTACCCAGCCTTATATGTATATTATGGTATATGAGTGGATTTAGACGCTTCAGGTGCAGTCAGTAAGAGGATGAATGCTCCTGGTGTAATGTTATTTATATAGCTCAGATTAAAGAAATAAAAGGCAGATATAACTTTCGCATAGAAATGCAACGAATGACGTGAAGCCGCTTTTTCACTATGTGTGCATGACAACCATATTGACATCTAGCAGTGGTATCGTAGAGACACATACTTCTTTGTGTGTGTAAGTTGCCTCATTGAAAACAAAAAGACTCAATCTCCCGCAATTTAGTAAATATTTTTTGCCATATTTTCGACTTCAAATATTATTAACAATTAAATTGGCAAATTATTTATTATTATATCACTAGATATCAAAAAGTATAGATATTAAATATGTCAAATGTTCTTTTATTATACAGTACTCAATATGTTGAATTGTTTTAATTTATGTTTTTTTCTCTTTTGGGTAGTTATTTTTCATTGAAAAATATCAAAATTTTAATACATTTATTATAATTAAAATACATGAAATATATATAATATACGTCATCTTCATTAAATTGCAATGAATAAACAAAGCAAAATTTGGATGGCCAATCATTATCTTGCCTACTTAATAAAATCCCATTTATCTCGTATAATATCATTAATCTCGCAATCTGCAAAAAAAAATTAATTTGGTGAGTAGGCTAAACAGGAACTAAAATAGAATACAATATTTTCTTTCAATCGTGCATTTTGTCGTAGGCAAACGTGATATTTTCAATCAACCAGGTTTACCTATGTTAAAATCCTTATTTTATCCCTCTAATCCTTTGTACAATCTATCTTATGTTTGTAATAACCCAGCGACTGGTATTTATGCATTGGCTGCATTTCCTCATTTTTAGATTTAAATAAATACAACTATTTACTTTTAAAATATTTTTTTTGTTATAAATTTATAATCGATCAGTGTTCAAATAACCCATGCATATTTCCCCTAATTTAGGGTAATCGATTTTCATATAAAGCTGGTATAAAATTGAATAATTGTCGAGGTTTTGTGTTCCGAGCGCACCTCAAAAATATTATTATAAATAAATAATAAAATAATGAACAGTTACCTGTGAAAAGATATATAATCTTCTTTTGCTTGATTTTGGGAACAACTTTAGTAGTGTTTAAAATTGCAAGACGGCATTTTATCTGAGAAAATTATTTAATAAATTTTGACAATTGTGACATGAAAGCTATTTGACGCTTTCTTTAGTACTGAATCGGGTTTGTATTTGCTTTTTTAGTTTGTATTTGCTTTGGTAGCTTTACATTTTAGTTGGATGAATATATCTGCCTTTTATTTCTTTAATCTGAGTTATATAGCTTGTGACATCGTGGATGGCCACTAAACAGAGGCTTTACCGAATCAGCATGTTTACATTTATCGTGAAGTATTGTCCTGTACCATCTACCATTCCAAAGTGCCCGGGTGGTTATCATAAAGCCAAAAAATCTACGAGTAACGAGTAATTAAATAAAGTTAAAGAAAATCGAAATAATGTGCCACCTCCACATTCCCGTCAGGTGTTCAATGTTCATCAGATCAAAAGGAGTAAATCGATCGTTCTCCGAAAGTGAGATAACCGAGCCGCCCGGGCCATTATTTTTGGAATAATAATGAAAGGCTATTGAACAGTTCGGGTTTTAGGGAAGACTAACACTCTCGTTAAGTCCAATACTTTTTTTTTGTTTTCCCTGTTAGAGATTTTCTATGCATAGACAGTTGATTGAAGCACTACTTATAACGTACAGAAAATTCGATGATTTTCATAATGATAATTTGTCATAACATACCTACTAGCTTTTATACTTAAAATGTAAGTAACGAATTATAAAAATCCTGCATACTAATCTTGGCAGGCTCCATTCTCTTGTCTGCTTTTAGATGTGCAGTGCAAATAAAGTTACATACAATAGAGAGACATTGCATGAAATCTATCATCGCAGTCTCGGTAGTCTTTAGATAGGTTTTTATTTATATGTTTAATTCAATTAACATTTTTTTTTCTTTACTTTACTACCCCAGTAAAGTGTGCCATCATTTAAATTAATACACATCAGCTTCCTTTACCATGAAAGGTAAATTAGCAAGTTAAGTCACAAAGGCACGAGACTACGAGAGAAACGAATTCAACGAAGCGAAATGTGCTTCATGCTCGCCTTATTTTATAGCGAGAGTCCATAGCGTCCTTTACAAGAAAAAAAAACAAAGATGGCGGCGCGTCAAACGTCTTTTGTGCTAGGTTACGTGAATTGTTATCATACGGACCGTCCGATCTTTTGTTGTTAGCCAGAATTATGTCTTGATGGTCTCGGCGATACCAGAATGGGTTTATTAAGAACATATTTAGGGGATTCCAAAGAATTCCGATATAACCGTAACGTCTTTAATTTGCTTTGGCGCGAATGATACCGCCGTTCTATTAAAATGGAGTGAATGTTTTGGTGGTCTATTCCAGTAACAACGCTATAGTCGGATAAATGTGAAGACATGTCATTTTTAATAAACTTTATGAAATTGGATACGGCAACACTCTTATCTGAAGAAGAGTACTCGCAATGCGGGATTTTTCACAAGATATGAAGTTTTTGAAGTGTGGTCGTAGATAAAACAGCAAAAAAAAACATACATGCAATTGACGAAAAGAAACAAGCTCCATATTTTTCGGAAATAATGTTGACGTCACACACAAATTACGATTGTTGATGCGAAGCTGTTGAGTTACCGTCTACTAATATTTCGGTAACATATGTTTTTATTTTATTACTTTCTACTAATAATGAGTATTATTTTAACATTTAATGTCTTTTCTCCTAGTCATTCAGACATTCCTCCTCGTAATAATTAGGAAGTGTATCTCAAGTCATCGTTCTTTGTACGTTTCACGACAAATGGTTGGAATCGGGAAATTTAGCTTTGCCTTCGTACTAACACTCGAAAAAATGCTTAGGGGCCCTTTAAATTACCATGTTTTGTATCTATCAACCATTTGAAATGAAACAAAATTACTAAACATAAATGAAAAAAAAAACTTGTTTTGTAAAATATTTTAAAGATAGTCAAACTCAATAGATACTCTTTCATCGGCTATTTATAAAATTTAAATTAAAAGCCACGTTAGCCTTAATTAACATACGTACTCCTCGAAGTTCACAAATATTCAATTGTGTCCAACTATAATAACAAATAAAATAAAGTTTTGTTAAAAATTCGAATCAAATGTCATTGAATTTGACGACCCGTGTGGCGCAATGGTTACCATGCCGGATCGCCGCGCCAAGGGTCCTGGGTTCGATTCCCAGCGAGGCAGAAATTTGAATGATGAGTTTGAATTTCTGTTCTCGGTCTGGGTGTGAGTGTCCTTGTCTTGTGTTGTCCATGGCACCCACGACACAGGGAATCCTAGTGTGGGGCTATGAGTGTGAAGCGTTATTTTATTTATTTTTTATTTTTACAATTAAATTCAATCTAAACTATTGGCAGTTTATTAAAAGCAACCGTCAACAACATTCATCCGTAAATATTTATCAAATGCATTCAATGCAATGATATCGATCATTCAATACAGATTGATCAATTGCTTCAATTATGTTTCGTGATACATATCGGGTATCGCGGAAGTCAATACAATAAATAAATTGAGATAAGGCCGTTTACTTACATTAAATATTACGAGTATATTAGCGCAGTTATTGATAGCACGTGATGAATCAATGACATACTTAGCTTTTTTTCTTATAAAAACAAAACAATTTGTTGAAATGTACAATAAAATTCTACAGGTACATTTTTTTGTTGGAACGAAGTTCCTTATCGCGCGTTATGAAAGGGGGCTAGACGGAAAAAATTCTTACGAAAAGTTGTCACGACACTTTTTGAAGTGATTCAGTAATATGAAACTAGATGGCGCTGTACAACTTTCTGAATCACGCTACTGATTCACACTGCTTAGCGCGTAAAACAATACTTAAATCGTAGAGGTGTCCCTTGACACCTTTCAAGTTTTTATTATTTATTATATTTTGCTTATTTAATAAAGTAATATAGTCACTTAATTATCATTTTTAAATTACTTTAATGTAAATTGAATATTTTAAGCCTTCACCGATATATTTTTAGAATGGCAAAAATAATCATTGCTACTTATGACGTATCTAAAGTAGGAAACAGCAAACAAAATATGAACTTTGTTCATTGGTATAAGCTGGTTCTGGTAGCTTAAGTAATGCTTGTTCTGAGAATAACTTAACGCTTACTTGAGCACGTCTTTGTTCTGCTGTTAATGAAGAGAATAAACTCCTTTTACTTAACGGGATTTTCTCCTGCGTGTAAAGCCAGGAAATTTAATAGTTTTCTCATAAAGATAAAATAACTATAGGTAATCGATTAAATATTACAATGCATCCAAATCTTAGATATTTGACTCTCTCTTGTTTACATATCTATAATCCTATTAATATTATAACTGTGAAAGTTTGTAAAGATGTTTGAATGTTGGGATGTTTGTTCCTCAATCACGCCACAACTACTTAACCGATTTAGCTGAAATTTGAAATGGAGATAGCTTACACCCTGGATTAAAACATAGGCTACTTTTTATCCCAGAAAAGTTCATGTGATATGGCTCGCATAATTACACGCTAATATTCAACCAAAGCAGTGACCACATGTTATCATAATAAAGCAGCAATTAAAATGCGTCAATTTTGCGCTCCATGTGTAGCTGGCCTAAAATAAAACTGATGCGCCGATGTCATGCTTGAATTTCCTTCAATTGAAAATGATAAAACATTTTATGGCTGATATTTTGTCGAATTCATTACTAGTTATGTTTATGTAACAGTTTAGAAGTAATGCAGTCAATGTATGTCCATGAAAAATTAGCGTAACGGAGGTATTATTTATTTATTTTTGCAGTGCAATGTCTTCGATTCATGACTGTGATTTAAACATTTGACATTACGTTTTTTTTTTTTTTTTTTTTTAATCTTTATTTATTTAGGGGTTTTGATATGGCTACATATATGACAACCCCATTATTTCCTTACGCTTAACTTAACATCAGCTAACAATAAATGACTTAAACTAACAACGAACATACATCTAACATTATTACCTACTCACTATTTAAATTTCTTACTTGAAGAGATGCATTGATGAATGCATAAACATGTTTGGCTCTATCAGAGGCTGGCTCTGCCAGTATGCTCTGTAAAGCACCAACATTGAACATGTTCACGCAAAGATAATTCATCAATGCATCTCTTTTATCTTTATATAGATCACATTCGATCAAACAATGTAGTATATCTTCCTGCTTATTACATATTCTGCAATTAGGGGACTGTACTTTTTTCATTAAGAATCCGAATGTATTCAAGGGCATGTGTCCAGATCTCACCCTAAACGCCAGAACAAGCAATTTTCTACAAATATTAACGTTTAAAAACCATGGTACATGAGGAGGCTCACTCTGCATTGTTTTATACCAAATTCCTTTTTCGGTAGATCTAAGATCAAACAAGGTTTTCCAATTATCCCAACAAATAATTTTGAATTTTGACAAGTGTTCTGAATAATTTGGTTTAATACTCACTGGTGTTCCTTCCACAACTGCTTTATTTGCTAATAAGTCAGCCTCCTATTTGACATTACGTTATATAGCTACAATAGATATTACCTATACCTATAAAAATGATAAGTTGGTTTGTGTAAGCTTCAAAAACTCGAAAAGTTCTTCAACGACGTAAGTAACTTATCTGCGACCAAAAAATTGTTTTTGCAGTCAGCTGTGTTGTGTACTAGTAGCGCCATCTACCGGAAGCGAATGTGGCCCAAAGGTGGCAGGGTAAAACTAGTGTTAACTAAACCATGAATCCAACTATAAATTAACGTTATTTAAATATTATCCTTTAATTTAAACACTTGTGAATTGTAGACATTTAATATCTCTCTCCATTTATTTTATGTTTTTTCTATTTGAATACTAGAAATAAGCGAAATTAACATTTCGCATATTCGTTATTATTGTAATGTTACAAAAATACACGCGCTTCAATTTTTTTCCAACAAATACTCGTCACTTCAATTAACATTACATCTTCCAAATCGATCGTGTCATAATACCCTCGGTTATGGTGGCGGTAATGTAGAGCCCTCTTTATGGGATCTGAAATACATCTTTAAAGGTCCCCTGGGAGGTTTGCAAGACGTAAATTACATAAAAGTGCCCTCGTAAGATCGTAACTTAAGCTTAAAATAGTAAAGAAATTGCTTATTTAATTTTATTTTATAGTGCCACATTTTTCTTGGTTTTTTCAATCTTTGTAATTTTAAAAATTTGTAATTGTATTATAAATAATACGGCATAAGCAATTTGAATATTAGAAACAATCCAAGCCAAAACTAAATACTACTAATCCTACTAATATTAAAATGCGATAGTTTGTATGTATGTTTCTTACTCTTTCACGCAAAAACCACAGAACGGATTTTTATGAAATTTTGCCCACAGGTAAATAATGATCTACAATAAGATAGGGTACTCGTTTTCCCGGAAAACAGGAGTAGGTAAAGCCGCGAACAGGGCGCTAGTAATAATCTAAATCTTCAATCGGTAAGTAGACGAGGAAAAGAGATGTAGGAGAATGATACTGATATTATAAAAGCTCAGCAAATTAATCTTTAAGATATTAATAATCTAACATTTTAACAAAAAAAGAACCGACTTCAAATGAAGTACATCCAATAAAAAAAGAATCATCGAAATCGGTTGGCGTGATATTGAGTTAATCGTCCATTTATCGCGCACATACTTAATGCAAAAAGACTTATATGCTTTTGACATGGATGCCATTATCAGATCTCCCTCAAATTTATATGGGACTACACGACAAGTACCAGCTTTCGATTAAAAAAAGAATCATCAAAATCAGTTCACCCAGTCCAAAGTTCTGAGGTAACAAACAAAAACATACAGTCGAATTGAGAATCTCCTCCTTTTTTAAAGTCAGTCGGTCGAATAAGACACCGCTCCCATAAAAAAGGCGGAAGAGCCACTAATTTACTATCGCAGTTAAATCCTGATAGTTTATTGACAATTGGTGATAATTTATCGCAGCGGCGTGAAACATTGACGCATAACTTTTGGCAGCAGCATTTTTCCGCGATAAGTGATAGACAGATAGTCCTGGGGCGGAGTGATGAATAACTTGTGGTAACTATTACATGTGAAAAAATACTGGCTCAGTCATTGAAGTATTATTACTAGCGTATAGAACCGACACCACGAACACTATGTATGTCCCAATGCATTGGCGCCACGTGGCTTCAATCTTCAATGGATTCGTTCGATTTTGAAAGGAGAACCGGGGCTCAATTTTGAAAATCGAACCTCCCGGGCGGGCACACATTTTGTTCGAGATGTCTGTTCTATGACCATTATACTTCAATGGGCTCAGTATTTTTTTTTTCATGTCACAAACTAGCCTATACAGCAGTAGACATCAGCAAAAATCAAGACATCACTTATGCTTATAACTATACCTCTTTAAGACAATACAACATTACAACCAACACATATAGTATAGACTTTTCAGAGCTGAATGTACAAAAAATATGGTACGACAAATGAGGTGTATTGATGGATATACTGGGATAAACCTGAGAAGTATCTACGGAGCCCACCAGTGACCTTGAAATATCAAATACTAATAATATACCTACTATTGTTTAATGTTATAATAATAATAAACATTTTTCTAATCGACTTCACGATTCATTTATTATGCCTGTCAGTGTATCTAGTATAGCTGTAGTGAGCTATAACAAATGAGGTGTATTGATGGATATACTGGGATAAACCTGAGAAGTACCTACGGAGCCCACCAGTGACCTTGAAATATCCAATACTAATAATATACCTACTATTGTTTAATGTTATAATAATAATAAACATTTTTCTAATCGACTTCACGATTCATTTATTATGCCTGTCAGTGTATCTAGTATAGCTGTAGTGAGCTATAACAAATGAGGTGTATTGATGGATATACTGGGATAAACCTGAGAAGTACCTACGGAGCCCACCAGTGACCTTGAAATATCCAATACTAATAATATACCTACTATTGTTTAATGTTATAATAATAATAAACATTTTTCTAATCGACTTCACGATTCATTTATTATGCCTGTCAGTGTATCTAGTATAGCTGTAGTGAGCTATAACAAATGAGGTGTATTGATGGATATACTAGGATAAACCAGAGAAGTACCTACGGAGCCCACCAGTGACCTTGAAATATCCAATACTAATAATATACCTACTATTGTTTAATGTTATAATAATAATAAACATTTTTCTAATCGACTTCACGATCCATTTATTATGACTGTCAGTGTATCTAGTATAGCTGTAGTGAGTTAAAATTAATGAACTATTCTCTGCACATTCTGAAGAGAGAATGCTACTCAGAATTAAGTCCGCCAATTGTACCAATTTTTCTTTGTTTCAATAAAGATTTATTAAATAAATAAATAAAACTAATATACCTACTAACGTACATAGAATGAGTTAGTGATGAATTAAACAATAATAACCGTATAAAGCTCTAAATGAACATTCATTTATTTATTCATCCTCCCACAACTACAGTTTCTATTCCTTTATTTCGTACCGTTTGTTTTATCACGTAAAGCTAGCACTCGAAGTGATTGACACGCATTTCATATTCATCAAAGGAATGCTTCCTTCTTTAATTAGCTGCCGTTATGCAGATTCTCCGTTATCCTTGTTGTGTACGGCAACATGATTGTCACATGGAGATAATTAAACCAGAGACGTTGCAGAGCTACAAATTATTTATTCTGTAGTGTGTAGGTACGTAGTTGATTGTGTAGTTAATTTCATAGTGTCATGTTTTAATCTTTATGATAATTATAGCAATCTAGCAACCCAGTTAGTAAATAATCTAAAATTTTAACAAAAAAAACCGACTTCCAATGAAGTACATCCTTTCCAATAACAATAAAAAAGAATCATCGAAATCGGCTGGCGTGATATTGAGTTATTCGTCCATTAATTGTCGCGCACATGTTAATAAAAAATTAATACTTATATTGTTTTGTCATGGATAAATCATCAGGTCTCGATAAAAAATTGGGACCAAACGACAAGCACCTGCTTTCGATTAAAAAAAATCATCAAAATCGGTTCACCCAGTCGAAAGTTCTGAGGTAACAAACATAAAAAAAATACAGACGAATTGAGAACCACCTCCTATTTTTGAAGTTGATTAAATAGTTGGTTGGTCTGTACAGAATAAAGTTTTTCATTAGCACAGGACCAGCAGTCTAATTCACGTAATTTAAGAAGTTCGATTGCAGTGCAGTTGCAGTTACGTTCCGATCAAAATGACACTTTCCGTATTCTCTTAGCTTTCGTGAGCGCTGTCAAACACGCTCACGTCACGCGTGCGCTTGTAAAAACGCTCACGTCACAAAAAGGTATTGTGTTGATGCGTGTCAAGATTTTTTTTACTAATTTCATTATGACTTACGAGGCAAAGTGAAGGACCTTCATTCTGCCATATTGAAATAACATATGACGTTTTTTGTGAACTGAAGCACACATTTTTACTTTTTTATATAAGAAATATCATTAAAATCCTTATTGGGATAATAAGTAAATATTCTTCAACGTTTTTTTAATGGAAACATAATAAATTGTATTTGATTAATGAATAATTTTATTTGTTTTCTCATATGACAACACAAACACAGAGTACTAAACAGTCGAAGAAAAGTTTGGCAGGCGCGCAGGATGCGTGGCAGTTGACGCGCAGTTCAAAAATTATGAGAATACGGTTTAGACGCTAATCTTCAACATGATTGTAGCGTCACTGCAGCTTCATTGCAGCGTCACTGCAACTTAATTGATGCGTGTTAAAGTTACGTGAATTGAAGTGCAGCACTCCTGGATAGCAATCTTTAAAAGTCGACAAAAGCCAGAAATACGGGTTCTCCCCATTCTTATTCGATCGTCATCATCGAGGATGGCTGTGGTGTAACACGTCCATAAGCGACATCTATTTACGTGAGAATACAGTTGGAAATTCCAAAGTTATACTTACATCCCAGGAAGCATTCATATAAAAAACCAAATCCAGCCCTAATAGTTCCTTTCAGAATTTTTAGTCATACTCTAAAGCAGTTAAAAAGTTTTCGGAACATAAAAACGTTAGGACTGGCAGATTTAGGGCAATCGTAAAATTTCCCTTCAACTTCTGTCTGACATATGGCCCCTTTAAACTTCTCGTTCAAACTTTACCTCGTCACAAGCGACCGTTTATGATTATCGCATATAAAAGCATCGCTTCATCGGCAGCGAGCAACGAGAGTCTCGTTACGAGACACTAAACTAAATGAGCTGACACGTACGCAATGTTAAAAATGAATAGTGTGAGCTTCCTCTGAGATATTCCCGGAGACAAAGTTAATCATTATGAGGAAATTAATTATTTTCAGCTATATTTTTATTTTAGTTCGAATAATATTGTATTTCAAACTTACTTTATCTTAAAGAAGTTATCATTGATCTTCGCCATACTTACATGAAAATTTTTTGTTAGGTACATACAATATGAATGCAGCCCTCTGTGTTATTGAGGTAGATTAATATTATATTGTCAATAATGTAATTTGTTCTTACTAGCATGTTATAATATATGTGGTGTTTATGTACTCTATTTATCATTGGACGAATATAAGACATCAGATACTTCAGGCGTATTTTATTTTTCACTATCCTATATTTTTAGAATATTTTACATGCTAACTGTCCTTAAATCTTGCAGCACATAGAATACAACATAAATTATGTTACACAATAAAATATTATTTAAGAGTGCCCTTATTAGTACCGCAACGATCCAACATAAAAATTCAATAAACCAAATTGGATATGCCAAGGAATGTAACGTTTGTCCTGTTATGCTAAAAATTTGCTTGGACGGGTCTCAAAGTAATTGAATAGTAAGGAAAATGTTGTACAGTCTGCAGCTAAATTTTTTTCCCAATTCGTAAATTTTTAGTCAAGGTTCAGGAAGAATTCTGACTAACGGTTAAACTTTTGTTAATCGTAGCAAAAATTGACGTCAATACGTTCTTTTTTATGTTTCTTGGATTCCCAAAACGTTCATACTGAATATTCGCTGTTGATTGCAAATTCAAAGCTTGTTTTGTACTCAATGAAAGAATAGGAGTACCTAATCAGTGATGCCACATCTCCGGAAAAATCCGGAGATTTCTGGATTTAATTGCCAACTTTTGTACTGAATCTCCGTATTTTTGAGTGAAGATCTACAAATCGGATTTGTCAACACAGCGTAATTCTCACACTAATTGGTGAACCAAATGCCGTTTTTCGTGCGAGAAATAAGGAAGAAATTGAATACTTTTAGTAATAAATATTCCGAGTAACCCAAAACCGTCAAGAAATATTGATACAGATGCTAGAGGCATAAAACTAAAGGACAAAAGGGCCTTGGTTAACCCTGGAAGGGTCCCTGAATTGGCTAGTTCGAATAAAGAAACCCGCCGAGCCCCAATCCCGTCTGATTCGATTTCCCTCACTTGAATGCTGTACTCGACGAAGTACTCATGTTTTCAGGTTACGCAATACGTAATAAACTTTAGGCACATAAAAATATTATTAGAAAAACTACTGCTATTTCAAAAAGGAATTTATTGCAAAATATGTGACATTATAAATACCTATATTTCTCGACTGGTGATTATGATAATTGGAACATTATTCTGAAATTTGTTTAATTATAGTATTATATGGAGCAATTATGAGCAAGATCCGAGCCCTAAGATCCGAACTAGGCCCGACTTTCACCCATTTGTTTGATATCCATTGTAGTATGCTAAAAATACATCATTAGTCGGTTTACGGTTTACTGATAAATTCCTGGTCAGACTATAATAAAAAATGTATGCAATGCAACGTTTGCATTTTCTATAGGTTCCGTATCCGGCTTTTGATTGGCATTAAAGTTATCAATGTAATGTTCAATAAAAAAAAATAATTAAATTTTTAATCTATATTATTATAAATGTGGTAGTTTGTTACTCTCTCACGCCGAAACTACTGAACGGATTTTAATGAAATTTAGCACACAACTGGACCATTTAAATCTGGAGTAAGTTATACAGTAATTATACGGGCAGAGCGCTAGTTATAATCTGGCCAGGAATTTTTCAGTCAACTCACTCGCGATATATTTTTAGCTTGCTAAAATGGGTATAAAACACTTTTCATTCAATAAACCGATGGGTAAAGGTCACGCCTAATTCAGATCTTAGATCATTAAACATATTTAGGGTGATGTGAAACCATGCGAATGCCTGAATCAAATAACATTAATTAATTATATCCCAACGTATTCATACCAAAAATAGACAAAAACAGACGGAATACATAAAGCTAATTATAACCTACCGTCGGGAATTTAGGAATAAGCAGGACCAACGACTACAATTTCTACTAAAAAGTTAGTTGGCAGCAGAACCAAACATCACTTACCATCAATTGTAATTGTGTTCAAACATTAACTTCAGTAAAAAAATTGAAAAGATCTACCAACTCTTTAAATTTATCACAGATGCTTCAAAGCAACAATCGCCACTGAATATTACTATAAATTTCATAGAGTTCACCACCCGTAAAATTGTTCAAATTTCATAAATTTTACTCTCATTATTGCATTCTCATCCCATAGTCCCATACAGAGGTTAAAACTGGAGCAGTTTTTCATGATCACACATTTTAATTTCATTAGACTTTTGTGTTACGTAGGTGCAGTGTTTTATTACGAGGCCCTTTATGTAAATGAAAGTACATCTTAGTTGATTAAATTTCATATTTATGACTTTCGCCCACATTCCTTGCTTTATGCTCTATCTAAATAAATTTGTGGGGAAATGTGAGGTCGCTGAGATGAGTGGAGTGTCTCGGTAGAATTGTTTATGCACTGAGTAATGTGTTGCTACAGAAATTATAGCAATTGAAATATAGTCTAGTATTTAAAGGAGGAACCTTTACAAGAGACTAAAATTAGATTCAGATCCTGCATTTTTATTTTATTTATTTATTTTATTTATCTTTATTATATATACCATTGACTTATCGCTATGCATTGATAATTAAATAAATTGTTACTATTGATCCATCCAGTTTGATTTGTTTTCTAAAGCGTATACAACTTTTATGGTTGATAGCAGCTAACACAATTTTTATATCAAAATCAAGTAATTTTACATTAATAGGAAGGAGACTAAATATTTGTATGGTAATCATTATGATTTTAAAGCTAGACAAACTAACATAATCCAAATAGTTAACAAAATAGAAAAGTTAAAACAACCTTAGTTTGCAAAGGGTTAGTTATTCATTATCGCAGACAAGTAAAGGTAAACTTCACAGGAAATTTCATACTTTAAGAGTTAGCTAGAAAGTAGCTAGAAAAAGCTAGATACAATTATGTCTTCTGTGCGAGAAGTTTGAATTAGCCAAAGATCCACTTCCCTACATAAAATATTTTTAATGTCATATATTGTTAAGAAACAGCTCTGCTTTTCCTACTGAATTGTGTAGATACACTATTTTCTGTATTTTCCAAAGTTAATGCTTTATACGCTTTCAACGAATGATAAGTGCAGATGCAGTGAGGAGAAAGACATTAACTTACTTAGGACCTATTCACTTTTGCCTCGACTTATATTTGGACCGACAGCAGAAAAGCAATTGGAGTTGCGAGTTCTTGTTCTACACATATTACATTTTTCTTATCAATTCATGAAAAGAAAAAATATATACAGCTGTTTATATAATAACCGTGATAATACATATAGATGAATGCAACATTAAACATTAGTCTTTTTTTCTTTCTTGTAGCAGTGATAGCCTAGTGGTTAGAACGTTGGTCTCCCGAACGCGGGGGCCCGGGTTCAAATCCTGGCACGCACCTCTAATTTTCAAATATTATGTGAGTATTACAAGTTAATTATCACTTGCTTCGGTGAAGGAAAACATCGTGAGGACACCTGCACACCTGAGAGTTCTCCATAATGTTCTCAAAGGTGTGTGAAGTCTACCAATCCGCACTTGGCCAGCGTGGTAGACTAAGGCCTGTACCCTTCACATTGTGAGAGGAGACCCCGAGCCCAGCAGTGGGACAATTATGGGTTGTTGCTTTGCTTTTTTTGCTTTTTTTCTTATTCTTCTCTCTTTTTTGGCCAGCAACGCATCAGTGTTGCATTTGGTACGGCAACGATAGCCACTTACCATCCGGTGGATCGTCACCTCGTTTGTCGGGTATTTTCATTAAAAAAAGTTAATGCCGCGACATGATCGTAAATATAAAATCGGATATTGCCAAAGAAACAATCTTCCAATTGAATATTTAAATTTCGTATATCCGAACGTTAAAATAATGGATAAAACAGTTCATGAACGTTTAATGCATTTTGTTGATTTTATCGGTGCATGTAAAACTACTGTGTATTAACGATGCAAGGTACACAGGAGCTTACGAGTACTTCCTATTTGGTCTGGTGACGTCGGTGATAAATAAGATTTGACATTTGTTTTTCACGTTAGTAAAAAATGCTTCTGAATTGAAAGTAATTGTTAATTGGCATTCGAATAAAAACATTATAATTGAGGAAATAGTTCGGAGGACTAAATAAGATACTTATAAGGACTAATAATATGAAGAGATTAAAGTGAAAATTCCAAGTGTATAAGAGTATTTTTAATCAGTAATATTTTTTGCACCATACAACGTTTAGATACCCAATTAAAATTATTCTAAAATTACCTACATGCTCAAAACTTGGCAACACTTAACTTTACACCCTGTATAAATCGACCTTAATTTCGTTACCTAACGAGTATAATTTGGCAATTTGCAAAATTTTCTCGCTTGTAACAAATTTTCGAATTATGGGGTAGCCATAATTCGACAAGCTTCGACAAGGCAAATAAAATCGAGTAACGGTTAATTACTGTTTTTGTCAGACCTATCTCAAACTCATTTCGAGTCTGTAAACAAGGAGGTAATCGAATGTAATTTAAAGTTAATTACTAATATTTAAAAGGCGCTTGTTCATTAAAATAGATGTTTATTCGGTAAATTCAATTAACACTGTTCATGGCACTATTTTATACGTAAAATAGGTATATTATAAATAAGGCCGTACGTGTTTAAGTAATGAACAATCCTCACTTCTTTTTTGACCGTCGATGTTTCGACGCCTAAGGTAGGTAAATAATAGGTAGGTAGGTTGTTATGATTTCATAATACGAAGAAACCATTCGAAAGAGAAAACTTTCGAAAGAGATACAAATTTTATTCGAGTACAGAATACCCTGAAGTATTATGAAATCCTTGGATTACATTCAACGTCGCATTTTATCAAGTTATCTGCATAAAATAAGCTAGAAGAGAAATCATATCGCGGAACTACCCATATTTCATCCAGCGGAGGTTACCTTTAGAATATAACATTGACATGAAATGCCAAGGCAAGGATATAAATATTATTACTATTATATCCCTCTTGGGATAAATATGTATCTATTAGCATCGAATATTGTGTTGAACCTCTTGGGAACTTCGGGATAAAAAAATGCCATGTTACCCTATAAAATTCTCTATTAGCTCGGACAAACAGAAAGACTGACAGACAAAAACATATGCCCTGAGAAAACACAGTTATTTTGAAATCACAGACAGACACTTCAATTTCATTTATATGTATGGCCACAACACATGCACAGGAAATCATACTGCAGGACTGTGTGTGTGTGTGTTGTGTGTGTGTGTGTGTGTGTGTGTGTGTGTGTGTGTGTGTGTGTGTGTTAATGAAATGAAATTATTTTATTTTATTTTTATACGAAGATTCTTTTGTCCTCTGCATGTACATTTAGAGTAATAGTTAATAAGTAATAGAGTAATGGAGTAGTTAAATGTGTGCTATCATTATCATTAGCCGGAAGGAAAAATTGTGCCTCATAAAGCAAATGCTGCTCATATATTATCTTGGAGAATTAAATCGAGAGCAAAACCTACTTCAAAATGTCATCCCTCTAACTACTTCGAAGTAACAGAAAATATAGTTATCTTCATGTCTATACCTAATACTTGTACCCAATAAACAATACATTAGATTATTCTGCAGTGTATATTTATATCTGAAAAGTTTTAAATTTAAAAAAGCCCGATAGTTCTATTTTCACTAAACATTATCAAAACACACGAACACACACCAGGCAAAAAATCCTATTAACAGATTGAACGGGTACAAGTCCAAGAGCTCATTAACACCAGGTACTGGCTGCAGCAGAACTCAAAGATGAATAGAGCCACTTAAAAACCTTATGAATTGTAAACTAGACCTATTTTGTATTCGGTCCTCTACGCCTGTGCTGTGCTATCACAAATGTTCTACACATTGTGTCTACAGCCTCAATTGAAACACTAGATACACTAATTCACATAGAAGACGTCATGCGGTGAATGCACCAATGATTCAGGTTCAATTGATTCGTGTTGTGGCGTTGACACGTGTCATGCTCAATTATTGCTCAATTCGTTGCGAACTGGACATTTGGTAGTCTTGGTAGCGCAATACCATAGATTAAGGATGAGATAAGATGGTGCGAAGAAAGTTTTAATAGAGTCATATGGTTGTTGATTATAAAATCATCTATACCTACTATAATAAAACTCAAAGTGTCTGTTTTTCTGTCCGGGCATCACATAAAAACCCTTGAACGGATTTCGATGAAAATTGGTAAAGTTGTTACTGATACCCTGGGTCATATTTTAGACTAACTTTCATCCCGGAAAATTAAAAGGTTTCTCGGGAAAACAAGATAAAAGTTTGAATAAGTTAAAACATAATTTCCGTATGCAAAACTGCGGGGAACAGCTAGTATGGCTATAAACTTTGAATTTCACATAACAATAAAAAAACGAAGCAATGATAGATATAATTAGCCAAGCTAACAGCTTCAAAAATATTATTGTTCCGCTTTGAGTTAGCATGCATGGCATAAGAACCTGACAATTTTGAACTTTATATAAAATATAGTTTTTTGTAATGTATTAGATTTGTAAAGAAAATATTAATTTTAGTTTCGACACTCTACCTCTTTACTTTGTTACTCTATGGAAGATGTATGCGTCATTATTTCATTACAGCTTACGTCTAAGCTGCTTATTAGCGAGGCAAACTGTTTCAAGTAAGCACTAGACAAACTCCTTAATTGGGCTTTATGTTGTAGTGCATAAAACGAGGACTTTGCTAAGTATTAGACACACTGGAAATACTGAAATAATTTGGATTAAGGTACTAGAAATGGTGTGTGAGAAATTCTAAGAATTTTCTTATGTCCAAGTTCAAAGCTTCTATCCAATTTCTTGGCTGGCTCCCAACAGGAGCGTATGTGAAAATTAAAATTACTTTTTACCCAAAAATTAATTATGTAGTGAGAAACCAAGGGAAAACCTTTTACTTACCACTTTTTAAGAAAAATGCATGCACCTAGGAATTTGAGGTTTATTCTTAGTTAAAGTTTACAGAGAGATGAAAAACAGAAAGCAATTTTTTTTTGTAAAGTATATGTTACAAACACATTTACTAAAGGAAATAGAACACTAAAAAGTTACAAATGTGAATTAGAGTCGAAATAATACACAAATATGTCTTTTTAGAGAATAAGTTCTTAGTATATACCAACTTCAAGTCGCTATTACACAGTAGTACATAATAACGAATGTAACTTTGTTCTTGGGCGAGGTATTCTATATGCAATGTACAGTGCAAGTCTCTATGACTTGTGCTAATAGCATAGAGGACATAACGCACTCCGCAAAATCATTTAAATAAATAGCGACTCCTGCTCCGACGCAATAAAGTGTAATTCAGGTCGCACAGCGCTAATCAAAATCTCTTATTCTCTCTGGCAATGTCAGGGTTGTCTTTTTTGAAAGTATAAAAGTTTAATTACCAGTTATGTGCCCATGCTACTTTTATGAACAAATGCCGTTTCAAATACCTATATCTAGGCTATTATCGGAAATTAGATGGGTGACTAGGGGCGTGAATAATGTTTACAAATACATACTCCATTCAGTATCTGTGAATGCATAACCTTCTTTGACGTCAAAAAATAAGGCAGAAAAGAGGAAAAAAAGAAGTAAGAATTTAATCTTGGAACCTTTTTATCCGTTTCGTGGAGAGAATAATAATTAAGTAATCGTAGATTCGTCGGAGTCATAATTGTTTGTAAAAGAAATATAAAAACAGTTCATATAATAAACTTATGGATCAGAGAAAAATATTTTTAATGCAAACAATTTTTAGACGGAAGTTCGTGCTAACATCATCCTTCACTATTATATGTACATGTTGTACCTATAATATTTTAGATATAATTCAGTATGTAAATATTAAGTACCTTAATATGAGCCTCGAAAGAAATCTCTGAACAAATTTACCCAGTAAATATTGGTTTCACCGTAACACCCCGTCAGACGACCCTCCGTGTTTACTGCGCAGTTCACTGAACACCGGTTATTTATAGAGTTTATTAGCTTTTGACAATGCACACTGAACTATGAGGTAAGGTTCTGACTGTATGCTTCTGGTTTCACTGAAAACCAGTGTCAGAGTTTTTTTTTATTATATTTTTAAATTTCTTGACGATCGCGATGCCGCGATGGAAGGAAACAAAAAAATCTTTGGAAGTCCGTCTGTCCGCCAGTTACACTCAATTTTCTCTGAATTTACAGGACGAAAACACGTCACCAACATCCAATATCGTACGATAATATTTATCAGTCTGGTAAACCGTTGTACCTGTTGAGAACCGACCCTGTGACCAATCGCTCGTCTAAAGGGCTTACCAACTGTATATACCCGTCAATAAATTGCATGACAAAATAGAACAAAAGATGGACGTCATTCTAAGAACTTTCTCTGCTAGTCCAAGTAACCATGAGTAAATTAAAGTGTACAAAATATATTTGTAAGGCCCTCTTCATACAGTAACGAACTGTCCGAGAGTATCGCCAAGCTTCATTGAGCACACCGTACTGATACGCTTTGAAGTTAAAACATAAAGTAATGAAATGGTTTTTTGTTTGAAGGGACATTATAGTCCAGATAAAACAGAAATTTTGGTTTACAATAATTCGCATAGAGCGGAAATTTGGTTCACATGTTGAGAACACCATTATGAATAAAATGTGAAAAGGAAAAGGCTCCATCAATCCAACGCGGCGACGTATGCAAAAAAAATTAAAGTCAAAGTTGTCACAGCTGTTTTTATGCACTTTTCAGCGAAACGGTAGGTGAATTTTATTTAAAAGGTATGTAAGAAAGTATTTCAAGCAATCCTATACGAAGATGTTTGGATGTTCGTTCCTTAATCACGCCACAACTATTAAACCAATTTGACTGCTTGAAATAGAGATATCCTTTAATCTGGATTAACACACAGACTACTTTTTATCACAGAAAAGTTCAGGGTTTCCGCGGGATTTGTAAAAAATCAATTTCCATGCGCTAATATCCAATATTATTCATCCTAATCCATCATTCTCCTTGTAGGTGTACTTATTTTTATGTGCTTCTATAAATCTAAATTAATTAAAAATTTCGTTTCGAAGCCACTCTACCGCGGGCGAATGCGCGGGCAAAAACTATTCTGCCCCCATATGGTGAAAGGCCGTAACTACGAAAAAGCAGTTTTGAGATAATTGCACTTTTGTCTGAAGAAAAGTTTTAAGCACTATCTACAGGCTTTTTTTATGATTTTAATCTTTGATAATTCGTATAATAATTCCTTTTTTCTATTACATTTGGTTTTAATTATAAACTGAAACACAGTTTTTTTTTAATTCAATTTTCCCTTTCATTTTAGAAAAAATATAAGGAAAATTATACAACCCTAAACAGAAAAGCCTCAACTAGATAGTTAGATCTTTTCTTGTTATGATTTCAGTTAACGTCTTTTCTCGCTAGAATCGAAGATTTTATACTGTTATTCCTTTTAAATAGAAAAGCCTTAATTAAAACATTACGCCTTTTATCATTAGTATTTTCATAAGATTTGGTGACATAAAACTTATTTATTATTATCAGTCTTTGACAAAATGTCTTTTTTTATATCCTGAATGACTGACGACAAAGCAGACAGGCCACCTGATGGTAAGTGGTCATTGGTTGATTAGAAGTAAAACTACTCGTTTACTCAATAGGTACTTGTAATGAATTTAAATGATATGTTACAATTTCTTATAATAATTATGTGCCGCTGGTGCACTAGGCCGGTCGGTAGCCCGTCTGTTGTTGGTCACTGGTCGTGCCGCGACCAATAACTCAAAATATGTAAGTTATTTGAAAATTAACAGTAAAGTTCGGCGAGAATACAATAATTAAAAGCCCTAACGTCTATTAGGGTTTTTGATTGTAGGATATCGAATCATTGCTGGTGAATTATGCTAATTTGAAAAGGCCTAAAAATGAAATTACGGCTTTTCAAACATGCGAATTGCTTTTACTAATAAGAAAGGGCTTAAAAAACGAATTTATGGCTATTCATCCTAGATAACAACGTTTCAGGGACTGAGTTACGCCTTTTTATCTACTTGTAACTCGGGCTACGATTGAGTTAGAGCTATATCACCTACACAGAAAGGTTGGAAATTTCTTGGTGATTCCGAATCTATATTTAACTCATTTTTGTCAAAAATTGAGTTACGGCCTTTCACCGTATGACGGCAGTATTATAGTTATCTATAAAACTTGTTCTTACACTTTTTCCTTTTTTAAAATTAAACCAGCTGAGGAAATTAAATGTATTATAGTACCTTATTTACCAAAATGTTACCAAAGGAATCTGCTAGTGATGTAGATCATAATCGTGAAATCGTCATGCGTCAGAATAAACTGTGTATAGAAAACACCAATTTCATGAGGGATCTGGTGTCTGGTGCCTTGCCTGTTGTCAGCAGGATGTACTACTAGCAGAGAAGGTTGGCTTCAACAAGTACATCAAGATACCCTCAAACAAAAATCGGCTTTGTTCACGATTGCAGCTTGTTTTAAACGTGCTTTGATAAAGGTTGGCAGCAGGTTAAATGATATGCATGATCTTATGGAAGAATTTTGACTTGTTTTCAGATGGTTCGACTGCTCGCTTGAATTCTTTCATAATCAAAGAAATATAAATTAATAACATACACCGAAGATTGATACCCTTAAACTCAGTATGTACTGTTCGTTTAGTATGCTCGGTCAACCAATTGAGTTTTAGAAGCGAAAACATACATTTAATAATAAATGCTTAATCATTAAATCTTCACTATTAAGATAATTAGAAAATCAGGTAAGAATTTAGGAACATATAATTGATACGACGTGGAAGTCTTTAAGATACTTGAAGGTCCAATTAACGATAAAATTTAATTAAGTTATATCGTGAAAACGAACCCGGTCTCGATAGCTTAATGTAATTATGGGGCACAATGTACCATGAGACGCTTTTGATATTCCTCCCCCATTACATTACAGTTTTGTCTGAGTCATAAGGGTAAGATTTTAATACGGTGGGAAGTTAAGGAGAAGTAGCGAAGTGGAATAAAACGAAGCACGAAATTGTTCGAAGCAGTTCGAAGGCATGTGGATTGTGGAGAAGCAAAGTGGGGGAATCCATCTATTCATCAGCCTTTGGAGGTCTACTGCTGGAAAAAGTCCTCCCCTAACTTGCGCCACTCTGAGCCCGCTGTTTTCTTCAGGTGGTCACCTGGTCGGGGGGGCATCCTATGCTCCTTTTTCCGAGACGTGGACACCATTCGAGAACCTTTCTTCTCCAACTGTTATCGGTCTATGTGGCCAGCCCATTGCCAATTCGCCCGGCTCATTCGTTGAGCTACATAATGTCGGTTAACCTTGTTCGTCTGCGTATTTCATCATTTCTGACTCGATCACGTAGAGAAATACCGAGCATAGTCCTCTCCATAGCCCGCTGTGCGAATTTTAGCTTGTCGATTAATTAATTCCTTGTTTATAAACAGGAATCATCATCATCAGGTTAGAATAGAAGACGTAAGCTTACAACGTGCTTAATCTTTTTATTAACGTCCAGAGTCCAGGCTGATAAAACGAGAACAACCTTTTAATTCATCCTTATAATATAGATAGAATTAATAATTAAATAAATATTAGGCTTTGTAAACCAATATGACAGACCTTAATTAAACACATAACAAAGGACCTCTTATAACTCTATTAATAACAAATGATATACCAATAAATTTAAAATCCGTTTTAATATCTGGTAACAACGCACTTGTTATATTAATTGAACTCGTTCATTATCGCGTTGGTTCACCGCTAGCGAGTAAGCGATATGAGATAAAAATTGTGTGTCAGCTCCGAAGCACGACTGGAGTTTAACGCCATCTGGTTTGCAATCGTCAAATCAGTAACAACTTAGTTTGCGATCATCAAACAAGTAACAGCGCGATTTAGTTACAAGATTATTACAACGCTATCTAGTTTGCGAGTGTCAAAACAGAATTATGTGATTGTAGCAGATTCCATGATTAGAATATAACGCATTATTGTAATCATAGAATCTGATTCTAACGGAGAAAGTTTGATTTTGCTCTTCATAATTTTTTCGTTCGTAGGGAAGAGGGACTTTCAAAAGGCAAGTTTTTTGTACTTAAATGGAAAGATCCCACAACTATGTCAAAAAATGTAAAATTCTGGAATAATGAACGAACAATTTTTGCTTTTGATTTTTTATTAACGGAGTGGACTTAATGGCTGCCGAGGAGCGATCAAACACGTGATCGCTCCTCGAATGCAATGCAGCCATAACCTAATCACCATTGTACTCGTAACATTAATCATTGCAAATGAAGGTAATTACAAATACACACTGGTATATCAGTATTGTCAATAGAACGAAAATAATTGACTTCGCAGTGAGGCATTGTTACGCATTTACTTTATTACGGGTAGCTGACTGACGTGTGGTTTACTGCAATTAAAGCTTATATAGATTATTACAGTAAATAAAGTGAATAAAACTAGTAAACCGCTTTTATTTCGCTTCAGAAACCGTACTCTCGCGCACTTATAAGAACTCAACTAAACTATTAACTTACAATACTTACAAACTAAACTTACAATTAAACTACAAAATGATACTCACTGTCAAATACATGCATGGTCCAAATACATACTTCAAATGCTTCAATATATTGCTTTTTCTACCTTTTTAGGGTTCCGAAGTAAAGTCGGAATCCTTATAGTTTCGTCATGTCCATCCATCCGTCCGTCGCGTCGGTCTGTTCGAGGCATAGAGTCAAGACCCTTAGGCTAGAAAGCTGGAGTTCGGAATGGATATATGTACAATTGTACATATTTATTAAAACCCTAAAATCGTACAAAAAATATTGAAAAATATTTTTTTTCAGGTTACCTCCCCTACAGGATGAAATTTTTTTTCGTTGCGTACCCCAGTGTGGGGTATCGTTTCAAAAATATGGTTATGGGTCTCTTAAGACTATTTTTAGATTTATAAGTTCGTTTGCGAAATATTTGGCTTTAAAATGCTAATTATGGTTAGAGTCAAGTGCCCCCCCCTGCCCGCCGGCTAAACGGTTGGAGTTGGACAAGTGAGAAAATTCTCAAAAATGGGTTATTTACGATGAATTTATAAGGAAAACTATCACGGCTGTGTTAGTATAAAGCGCGTCACATACGGCGAAGATACGATAATATTTTATCTTAAGATGCGTGGCTATAAAATATTATAGTATCTTAAGGTATCGCACACGGTTAAGATACGATAATATTTATATCCGCTCGAATCTTTCTCTGGGTCACACGTCGTATTTCCCCGCAATCTATATACAGGATAATCTAATATGAATAATACGGCCTTACTATTAGATTTATTGGATAGCTCATCGGATGATGATTCTGACTTCGAATATGACTTAAAAATTTCTGCCGCACGTTGCCACTGCCGAACAATTTGGGTAGAAAATCATATAAAGACCGCGGTGAGTTTAATCTTTACGAAGACCTTTCATCGAAAATGTTTCAAATATATTTTAAAAAGTCAAAGGAAAGTTAATAGTTTATAGTTTCCAATATTTTGCGTACTAATAATAAAAACAACAACAAAAACAGAGAGAAAAGGTTGTTGAAGAAGTAAAATTAATATATTTCATTCCATTTTGCATCGAATATTGTGCACACTCTGTGTAAGGATCTTATGATATATTTTGTATCTTAAGATGGCATGTTACGATATATTAAGCATCTTAAGATGAAATCTTTCTTTGCATCGCTCGGCATCTTAACATAAAATGTCCATATCGCTCGATATCTTAAGATGCGTAATATGAAAATATTATCGTATCTTAGCCGTGTGTGATGGTTCATACAAAATGTATAGTGAGCGATATTTTATCTTAAGATAAAATGTTATAGTATCTTCGCCGTGTGCGACGCGCTTAAGTAGTTAATGAGTAATAGTCGATAACCTTCCTACTTCGGATACATTACGCGTGGCCTGACACGCACTTACTCGGTTTTTTTTCCGAAACTGAGGTGCAATAGTACTAGTGACTGAGAGGATAAATGGCCAAAGAAAGTTCTCAATAAATAATGACAATACCATATTAATAAGTCTGCTATTATGTCTTGAGAACAGTGATGCTTGAACCCACAGGACTGCAATGGAACGTTAAAGTAAGCTATACATAAAATTGTTAAACTAGGACTAAAATAAATATATAAATACAAGTTATTAATATAAATATATTATTCATGATTACACCATTACAGCTCTGAACAATTTTGTTATTATATTTTTACGTTACTTACTGAAAAATGCTGAAAACATACCTACATATTTCGTTTAAATCATATAATCGTAGACTAGTAGGTGTAAAGATCTATGAGACGCCTTAATATTCATAATAACTGTCGCAACAGATCAATAGACCTATAAATTCACTGCATGATGACGTAAACGTTTCGACATACAGACATTTATGTACGTGATATAACATTTGTAAAATGTAGTCTAAGAGGTTGTCATAGAAATGTACACATGTACTTACCTAATAAAAATTACCCACTAACACAGACACGAAAACTGGTTACCGTAGTATTTTAATAAAGCAGATTCATATTAGCATTCGGTCAGAAAATATAATAAAATAGGTACATTTCTCAAGCTGGTACTTTATTTTAATATTGCTAATGTGTCGACTCTATGTAGTACATAGCGATGATTAGATTGTTAAGTTTAAGGTTCTCAGCATAGCACTGAGACCCTTAGTGCTAGATTGATGCAATTTGACATGGATTACATTAATGGATACTTATAGTTTCTGACAGAGGCTTTCTGACTATACAGCGCGTGCCCAATGTAATTGGCCCAACCACTTGATTGGCACTCGATGCAGAATTGGATACACATTCGAATAATGCCAGGGCATGAATAATTGCAATCGCCACATGGTAATACTGCCATGAAGTAATAAATGACTGCAATAGATCAAGCTTGATCGCATTTGGAACAATATCGCCTCAAAAACTATGAAGTACCCAATGCAACATGAAACATTTTTGAATGGAACTCAAAAGGAAAAATGAAATTCAGCCTTGAAGTCAGGAGGTCTTGTCGAAGTCCCGAGGCTTTCCTCCTACCTGCTTTCCAGCTTTGCGCCTCCAGTTGTAAAAGTATCTATTTATTCACAATAATGACTTGTGGCCAAGCCCATTCTTTTTGTACCTATTTATATAGCATGACCAGTAAACTGATGTAAAAGGTCAAAAAGCTCATATTCATTTCTTGCATTTTCTTAAGCACTTAAGTATTTTTAAAGACGCGACCGCTTGGACATGAATTTTATATAGAAAAAACAAATCGGTAGGTAGTTTCGCAAAAAACTGCTTCTTTTGCCAGGTCCACTGACGAGAGAGTTTTATCACGGTAAAGATATATACAGTAGTCGCTCTTCATACAAACGGCCGAAAAGCGCGTTATACCTACCCACATCCGAATACGCGTGCGATACGTGGGCAACAGCGGCCGCTGCGTGGCGATTGCCGACAGGCGAACGAGCGGAGCTTGTACCACGGTCCGGTCGGTACAAATAACAATTTTTTTAGAATAATATAATATGAATGACGTGATAAAGAATATAATGATGAATCTATGAATCTCGTCTGGAAATAATTGTACCTAATATTGTAATTTGTAATAATTGTAATTTGAATATTTGCGTCTAATTTGTCATTAAAACGTTATTGCTACTTGCTACTGTAACTTTGATTTCAATGTTATAAATTAATTTAGCAATAGGTATAAAGTTTATAGAATCGGACAGTTGTACCTTTTTTATTTACCTTAACCTGCAAGAAGAACTTACCATACCCTAAGAGTCTCTGTCTCTAATACAATACTGAAGGCTTACGAACCTTCACAGTAGTAATAAAAACACAACATAGATTTTTATGGAACACTTCCTTTTTATTCACAATGAATTGCATTTATTAAAATAGAAAATATAACATTTATAAATACAAAACTACGTATACAAAGAAACTCAAGTCGTTTTATAAAATTAAAATACTGTCGGCGGACAGCCCTAGCGCGCGGCGACGCGTAGGCAAGTTTTTCGAGAATCGGGCCGAGTCACGTTACTGTATATATGTGTACTGTGGTTTTATTGAAGCAATGGCGTAAATTGAATTTCGAAGTGTTTTTACAAAACCAATTAAAAAATAATTATTCCAATAAATATAATAAATGAGTGAATAATAATATATTATGTATAGCGCACTGGACACTAAAATGTAGCTAAACAATTTAATATTTTATTCAATTCATTCATAACTAACACACGGTAGGGATATTCATAAATACAATTAATTTTTCCGAGAATTTATACATTATTTGTCGTTGATTTCAAATAATGAAATCTGTTAGCTTGGTTATTGATGTTTGATAAGCACACTATTGTTACTCCTAAATGAAAACGCTCGCATTAATTCGAAGCACGCACAACTGCAAGTGATTCGAATTGCATCCAATTGTTAAGCATTCATCATTCCAATACGCATGACTGACTCACTGAAAATTTTAACTCCAGATGTAACTTTACAAATATAGTGCACACTTATAGGTAGGTATATGTAATATAGATATAGGGCTGGCCATATAGTTCGAAGGACCGATAACCGCTGGGGAAGAAAAGTCATCGAATAAGAAGAGATCGAAGAAGGTCGAAGGATTCTTTTAACATCCATAATATTTGTTTTGTTAACCTTCTCCAAAAAAATTATAAAAATTGCATCTTCAGTCCGAAGATTCTGCATTTTCTTTCTAAAATTAATTATTATAAACACTTACTTATTTATTATTTTCAACTTTCTTACGAATAAGTTACATCAAAAATATATCAATAGATGATCTATTGGATGGATTTAATTTTCGAACAAAAACGCTACATTTTCGTTTCGTACCGTCATGGTTCCGTGACGTAAAACAAATTTCGTTTCAAAGATCAAAGATGAAAGAAATTTGAAATCCTCAAGCGCTCTCAAAGCCACTGGAAAACTCGCAACTGAAACACCTATTTGTGAATTTGGTTCAAGTTGCTTTTATCTCTAAATTATGAAACGTCTCCCATCGTCTTTATGATAAGAATCTAAGAAAACAAAAATATGAAAATAAAAATGTCTTAAAATTATGTTTCGAAACAACGCGACGGGGTAAAAAATAATACCATATGGCGCAGCGGCTACTATGCCGCATCGCCTCGCCGCGGCGCCGTGCCAAGAGTCCTGAGTTCGATTCCCATGAGATGTTAAAAATTCTGTTCTCAGTCTAGATGTGTGTGTTCTTGTCTTTGTGTGCTCACCCACAACACAGGGAGCCCTAGTGTTGGGGCTATGAGTGTGTAGCGTTATTAATTACTATTAAAAAAACGAAAAACGTGGAGAGATTGCAACATACGAGTATCATAAGTATACCTATTTATATTACACACCATTTTCTTTGAAAATTTACGGTTCCTGGATTGAAACGGTTTCATTATTTAACTGGATGGAGCACAGGTTCGCGAGGTCAATTCAGAATTAGAATCCGTTCTAAACACCAAACTGTCACTTTCTAGGAATTTAATAAATCATATTGTTGTTGATGTATGATCAATTCTTTTTATCACTTTATATAAATCAGTCATAAAAGTAGTATATAACGAGTAAAACAAGGTTTGCTTTGAAAAACATGAAATGTTAAAAATAATAACCACACCCGAAGCAATCGTATCTCGTATCAGGTGTTTTTGTTTTTCATTATGAAGTGAAAATTTCTTTAGCATCGTTGTGATTTGAAAGTCGATGAAACGAAAAAGCGACAGTAAAAAGAGACAGACACATACATAAATTCATAAGATTTAACGTGGGAGAAAATGAGATAGAAAGCATTAATTACAGTGTTTCTTATATTCGTGGATCTTTTTGAGTTACATTAAAAAGTGCTAAGTTGTATACACAGATGGCGCGAGGAACAAGATAGTTCGTCTCATTATCTTGAAACCAAAATATTTTGAAGGTTTCACTTGTACCACGTGTGAATTGCACACATTTTTTATATAGTATACAATACATAATATATTGTGATATTTATTTTTAACCCACGCTCCAGTAATTTTATTTAAAAACTGCAACTAGAATGAATCTCGAGCATTATTCGGCCGAAACCATTGAAATGTTAACATAATAAAAATGGGACAGTAAAATCAAATGAAGACGTACAGTAGACGAAATGAACTGACTGAATTAATTTAACTTTCCTTTTTTACTTTTTATAACAAGATTACATATAATATGCGTTGAGAAATGTTGCCTGGAATCTTTGCCCTACAAGAAAAAATATTTTTATTCGATTGCCAAGGAAGGGCTTCGTTTTTCCTTGTATGTATGTTTGTATGCATGCAAATATTCAAAATACTGGCTCGAGTTTATGACATTTCTTTGGCTCTGTAGCCTAAGAGCCTTGATCGATTGCAGCTTAAGAGGTGCCATTAAATTCGTCTTAATTAAGAGAATAACAATGGGTATATCAAAAATTATTCAAAAATTATTTTCAGGTTCATTTTTCATTTTAAGTAACAGTTTTCGATTTATTATAACGATTTAAAGTTGTTTAAACAACCATTCTATCTAACTAATATATTTATGTCATGACAACATTGCGATTTTTTCGTCTTATAAAGAAGTAAATGAATCTTAAAAAGTGTAAAATAAAAAAAATATATAAAAAGAAACAAAAAACCCAACTGCATTAAAAACTAGAGAGAGAAAAATAAGCCCAGTAGTTTGGAATGTTGTTAAAAGTAATATTGAACAACTAAACCCTAGAAGAATTTACAGTCGGGACCCATTTAAATATAACAGGGCTGCTTGGGAAAAAACAAACAAGATTTTATTGGTTGAAGACTGATGATCTTCATAGTCTTGTTACACCCTATTCTGATGATGTGATCATCATCATAATCATCATCATCATCGTCGTCGTCGTAAGTCGTAACATGGATAAAAGTATGAACGCCATCTAATGATAACAATAA
Source organism: Thymelicus lineola (assembly GCA_963932265.1). Lineage (NCBI taxonomy): Eukaryota > Metazoa > Arthropoda > Insecta > Lepidoptera > Hesperiidae > Thymelicus > Thymelicus lineola. Next base: position 6,374,905 of record OZ010698.1, on the reverse strand, counting down.
TCTTGTTATTGATTTGATGATCGTAAACTAAATGACGTTGTTACTGATTTGACGATTGCAAACTAGATGGCGTTAAACTCCATTCGTACGTCGGAGCTGACACACACAATTTTTTTCCTGTGATACGTCGAGGTAAACTAATATAAGATCGATCAGAGTGGCACATGTTAGGGGAGGCCTAAGTCGAGCAGTGGACCTCGAAGGGCTGATGAATGGATGGATGGATGGATGGATAGATGGATGGATAATCTGCAGTAATTGATGATGAGGAGCATCAAGAGGAGGGAAGAGCTCCAACTCTGCTTAAATTCTTGAAATTATCCCAGATTTTCAGCAAGGCAGAAATTTGAATGATGAATTCAATTTTTGTTATCTGTCTGGGTGTGTGTGTTCTTTGTGTAGCGTTATTAATTTATTTAATGGTACAAAACCCAACCAAAACTATTATATACAAAATTGCACAGGAGCGTCGTGTGGTGCTCTAAGTCTCCTCAATTACTTGATGAGACTCTTGGAGATATCTTGAAGCACATAGTTCATTATCATCGTTAAAGCTATTTCTTTCTATCGCTCTTGCCTCTCACTCAGACATTGCCAACGTTGATTGATCGCGACGGTTTCTAATTATCACAACCTTCGAACTAACTATGCTTTCATTTATTTATGTCTGTTCTGGGTTCTTTCTTCAACGCAATTTCCTACGCATTTCGAAAGACGTCGATTTGCACGATATCTAATTTATTATTATACTACCTACACCAAATACTAGGGTCAATACTCTTTGTAATGTAAACTTTAAGCAAGTCTTTCTTAACGAGAAGGGTTTTCGGGTTGACAGTTTTAAATAACCGATTGTGCAGTCAATAAAACAGTAAAAATTGACAATGAGAAGTCTTTCTTTAACAACTACGCCAAACGACTCGTCGTGTTCCGGCTGGGGGCTTGAGAGCCAGTACTTTCTTTCTTTCTTTTACTTCTTTCTTTCTTGGCCTGCAACGCATCAGTGATGCCTTTGGTGTTGCTGATGTTCATGGGCGGCTATAGCCACTTACTATCAGGTGGATCATCAGCTCGTTTGCCGGCTATTTCCATAAAAAAAACTACAATAGAATTTCCACTGAAGGACATGCTTCTAGTACTGAGTAAAACTTTATAATCAGCTAACGGTTGTAGGAACAATACTTACACATGTATTATTATTACCTTCACTGGCAACGAAGCTAATACAGCCATCACTATGACATGTTCAGTATCTGCTTCCATTAGTAAAGTAACGATATAATTGACACTAATATCGATAGAACACCATTTACAGTAATATCTTAGAATTGTACGGCATTGTTGAATTGTGATGGGGCTAGTAAACCAGCGATTTTGCTAGGAGCTTCATTGTTGAACGCTAAGGCAGTATCACGCAGAGGAGTTAAGCTATGTATTTCACTGAATTCTGTGTACTTAAAGCTTGTAAACTGCTTTTAGAGTTCGTAAATATAGTCGAATATTTCCTAGAAATGGATTTAGCTTCCATATAAAATGTACCTACTTACAGATAGTATCTAGTCTAGTGTCTTTCATTCAAAGATCGAAATCTTACGGCAGTCATCTGACGTAATAAAAAAATTAAAATGGGGGGCATTCCAAAAGGAAGAAGGCTAGATCCCCACAAGTGAGTATTTTTATCGATAAAATTAGGTATATTTTATGTTCTTAAATTATCGCTAGTTAGTTGCCACGGACGTGAAAATAACCGCACGTCACCTTGTCTTATCGAGAGTGACGCCACCCGCTTACCATGTGTGCGTAATTTTTAGTGCGGTCCGACGCGGTAATGGCGGCCAATTATAACAGTATGGTGTCAATGTGTGCGTGTGATACTTGTACGAATAGTGGAGTTGGTATTAATATGGGTGCCTCACTGAATTTGTTGCTGAGAATCCGTCTGTTATTTTTTTAAATCTGTGTTAGTTGCTAATAATCTATGGTTGCTGGACACACTGTATACAAAATTGAGATCAGTCAAATACCGGGGGTATTTGAGTATTTAAGTGGTTCAAAGTACCTTGCATTATTTGATTTTATACCATTTGAACCGGGATAGATATGATTAATTGAATATGCTGTAAGTAAACTAATGCGTGTGCTAAACGGACACAAAAACTAATTCGTGGAATAGGATTGTTTCACCAAATAATTTAATTTAGTTTTGTTTGCATCGATATTTGCTGTCACACCGCGGCTACGCTCAAAAGCAGAAATGTGATGCACCCGTTGTACGCTTGTAATTTAAGTACTCATAATCACATACGAGTGTAGCTTCCACTGTGTTTGAACATTTAAAGTTCGGACAGAGAGAGAATTAGTAATTCTGTTGTGAAGCTAGTAGATTTAAAGTAAGTACCTACTTTGTGTTCTGATAGTAGTATCTAATAATGTTTCTTCTACATTAGCAACAGACAACCTGCATTAGCAAATCTATATACATAAAAGAATTTTAAGTAAGTACGTAATCGTTGTAGATAGGTAAAGCGCCCTGGAAACGTTCAAATATATTTGTCAAACTTTACGTTTTGTTTGTACGTTTTCATCAAACATCAGCGCACACATACCAACAAGTTTGTCAAACAAGACTTCACTTTCAAAGCAGTTTTCGCCGTGAAGTGACACGTTGACAAAGCATTTCTTGCATTAACTTTGGCAATATATTATGTATAAAACAGAAGTAAAGAAGACGTTGGACACGAGAATGGTTAAAACTAAGAGATAGATTTACTCATGAAAATTTTTTTTTATATCATAATATAAGTTAATGCTTGACTACAATCCCACCTGATGGTAAGTGGCGATGTAGTCATTGGTGGTAAAGCGCATTAACTTAGTAAAAGCCTATTCACTCTTGCCTTGAAGACACTCACATTGTAATCGAGCGGAAATAAATAAAAAAATAATAATAAAAAAAAAATAAAAAAATTGCTGAATGAAATATTGCGCACAGACGCAGATAACTACCGTAACTTTCTTAGCATGGACAATAATAAAACATGAGAGGTGTCAAGGGACACCCGGATGGAACGAAGTTCCTTTCGATTTAAGTATTGTTTTGTTGTACAGCGCCATCTCTGTACAACTTTCTGAATCACTTCAAAAAAAGTGTCGTCATTCGTAAGAATCAAAAAGTGTCGTAATTTTCCGTCTAGCCCCCTTTCACAACGCGCGATAAGGAACTTCGTTCCAAAACATTCAACGACTTGCTAATGTTAGTTGGCCCTCTAATAGAAAAAAAACAATCAGCGTCATCTATTTCAGCTCAAAGGCGATAAGCAAGTGGAGCCGATTTTGAAGATAGAAGGGATATAAATTGTAATAAAATAAGTACTCCTTGTCACTCAAATCAGACATTTTTTCGCGCGAAAATGGCGAGTTTGTTTGGCAAACGTACGCCGGCAATCAAAATCTTCAAACACGTAGTTTGCTTGACAAACATGTCAAACATGACCACAGACTGTCAAATAATTTGCCAAACACGTAAAATTTGACAAATTATTTGAGCGTTTACAGGGCGCTTAAGAGAGTAGATAGGTCAAATATTTTTAGTGAAAATATTATCGGGGGTATTCAATGATGCAATAGGTCCTATATCAACTTGAAATTCCCGCATAGGGGGATGTAGGTTCAAAAGAACCTAGACAAGTCTTAATTTCAAATATTGTATTTGTGAAAAAAATAATCTTTCTTCCCCTCATCTTCATCACATTCATCTTCTTTCTTCGGTGAAGAAATAGATGAAATAATGAGGAAACCTACCCAACCAACAGTTCTTCGTAATATTCTCAAAAGTGTGAGAAGTTTGCCAATCCACACTTGACCAACGTGGTGGACTATGGCATGCGTCCCACACAAACATAACGGATACCCAAGCCCAGCAGTGGGCTATGGGACAATGTTGATGATGATGATAATCCAAAACCACTATACAGCTGTCGTCATGGCCGTACACTCGGAATGAATAACGTGTGTTATATATAGGTAATTTAATATACTTCAAATAATCGCTTGCGGCGCGGCGGCGTATCAATTTACGTAATCATTTATTTCCGAGGCACATCGAGTGTTACATTAAACAATAGTTTATTTTCAGACATGTTAGGTAGATTAAGTACTTATCTAATTCGTAGCTAATAAACATATAATTATAATTAGTAAGAGTTAACCCGAACTTGTTATGCTTCGGTAAAGCTCGCTTCTGTGTTATATTACGACACGTAAATATATTATATTGTAAATTCAATGTAGTTCAAGTACGCGATTTGATATAATTATGGATTTCGATTCGAAGACGTGAAGAGAAGTTCTTTGAAGCCGGTTATTTTTGTGGTAGAATTTTATTAAATATTCTTACTAACTACACTACTACACAACTACACTAGCTTACACTTTATAAAACGCTTTAGAATCTTCGATCTTGTACCTAAATTACAAAACTAAAACATATTATCGTTACCTATACAATTAAGAATTTCAGCCATGATCCGATAACAAACACAGACAAAAAAGAAACAAAAAAAATACGTTTGAGTCTTTTTTAAAACGAGATCATAATATTGTATTTTTCCTTATCCACAGTAATGATTGGTTTTGTAACAAGAGCGTCATTGGGCGTAGCAAAATTACCGCAGATTCGTAGCGAATGCAGGCAAGCGTGAATCGAACGCAGAGTTCGCGTCGCAGGCGAGCTTTGGCAAGGGCACTGGAGTGTGCATCTACCATAAATTTTGTACTACTATTAACGATGCGACACTATATAATTTTAGTATCTATACATAAAATATTGGAACTTATCGAGGTCTATACAATATGCAATATAACTGAGAAAAACTGTCAGTGAAGGAATTTAATACAGTAGATCTCATAATGAACTGCGCAGACGAGGGACAATCCTCGCTCGGCTTTATTCCCTTCATAATAATAAAAGGCTTACAACTAGGTATATTGACTAACGTATTCGACGGAGAACCGCGTATGAATAATAATCTCCAGTTGTCTGCGAGAATATCCGCGGACTTCAACGGATTGGAATTGTCTTTTGAAAACGTTCGCACATCGCATACGTTGAGTCTTGTTATGGATTAATAGAACTTGAATACTGCCACTACAGATCACCACTTGCTAGATATTTTAAATTAAGATGTACCTAATGGTGCTATTACATAATTATTCGCATGCAAGTTTATCACACACGTTTAAAACATTTACATACATTCACAAGCACACAAACTCATACTCGTATGCTAGAAACAAGCATGTGTATTACAGGATTCACAAGAATATTTAAGTAGATATCAACCAAAATGCAAATAGGACGTTTAAAAATGTTTAAATTATTGATCTAACTGGGCCTACAACTAAGTTTTTGCAAACCATGTAATATAATGGCAATTTATAATACTATTGACCGAATTCAACTGATTTAGTTGTTGAGTTATGTAAATAATAATAGTTACCTTTCGCAAATTAGTATTAGTTCGCAAACATTAATTGAAACTGAATAAAACATTAAATGGACGCGAAGTTTCATGATGTTCAATCAATTGAATTAATTAATGAAGTTATTTCAGAATTATTTGATAAGTAAACAAATAAAGCATTATGGAGAGTATTTCTTGGAATATATGCAAAAGACAAATATGTATAGCATTAAGTCCTATTGTAAATTTTTTGAGATGACCTATTTGGTAAACTGTAAGATTACAGTGCCTTTCAATCGCATTTTGTAATTTAAAAATATGGCTGATACAAAATTGTTTATTACTCTATGTAATCATCTGCCGTCTTGCTTTAGCGCTAATATGCAGGTACCCGTATAATAAAAATATAAACAATATACAACCTATCAGTGTTATTACATAATGTACCATCAGCAATAAAATTCACATCAGGTTTACAATATCGTCAATTACAGAACATTTTATACGCCATCTATTGCTACATTACAGTGTTATTTTGTACGCTTTTATTACGTCCGTTACGTAGCAATCGGTCCTTGTAATATATCAACCGGTTTACGGACCTATCTCTCATTTTACAACCACTGAAATTGGTACAGACGTGCATAAAATATGTACGTTACGCGCGAGACTCATCTCGCTAAAAATTGGAAAGTAAGATAAAACTTGTTGGATAATGTATGTTGATGTTTCGTAAAAATAAGTGGAAGTAAAAATAAACATGCATTTTTGTGATAAGACTACAAATTTTTGTCACATTTACCAATCTTCTATTGGTAAGAAAAATTGAAGTATAAAATACGAATAATAAAATGTTTATTAAACGATAAAAGTATCTACTTTTGTTGGTAAGAAAATGTCTTACATGATACCACAAAAGTGGACAACGTTCAGCGTTGCAAAGGCGTTTATTTATCGAAGTCATCCTATACATAACAAGTATGGACTGACATTAATCAAAATAGGTCCAGTAAACAACTGAATATATTTACAATGGTACTAGATAGATCACTGTAAGCTAAGAGATTTGTTGTCTTCAACAAGAGCTAGAGAGAAATGCACAAGTCGGCACACATTAATATGTCTAGACTCTAGTCTAGAGCCTTATAATGTAACATTACGCTTGTGTACGTGACTGTACACTGTATTACAATAAGTAAATACCAATATCGACATAGTGTTTTGGACGAAGAATTCGACCATTATAGAACGAAATGCAACTAGGGTGATTCCGAATGATTTATTGAGTATAATAAAGCTGGTATCTTTCCTCCTCTTTGACTTTTGATTGATCATTTTCAATAAGAATAATCAATATCTTGACTCTTATAGCTTGACGGAAATTAAGAGAATTGTAACGCAGTAGGTAGTATTTTTTGAAAATCAAAATATTCAGGAAACCTGTATAACTACGGTACAGAGCCATTCGTTTTTAAAGATGTGTAAAATTAACCAATTTGCATATGGCAAGGGTGATGGTATATCCTGGATTTAAAACAACAGGTAACAAAAATAAGTAAAAAGTTTTTTTTTATGTTAACTATGGGCAAACAGGCATACGGCCCACCTGATGGTAAGTGGTCACCGTCGCCTATGGATACGTGCAGCATCAAGGGAGCTGCAAGTACGTTGCCGGCCTTGAAGGATATAATAAACACTCCTCTTAAAGTCCCATATCATAGCGCGCAGGGAATGCCTCAGAGGGAAGTTTGTTTCTTTCTTACTTTCGGACGGTGATGCCTTAGGTATAAAAATTCATGGGCAATGTGGACAACTTACGATAAGGTAGTTAGTCTGTTTTTCTTTCGACCCTTTACTTCAAAAAAATAGTTTGCTGACCATTAATTTACACGCGTAGAAAAGCCGCTCAGTGAATTTTACAGCCGTTCACAATATTTAAACTGAAAATAGTACATTGCTTTGTGACTGCCCATTGTCCTTTATAACACGATTTCCGAAGTTCCACGAGTTAAGCGCTTAACGCTTTGCTTTTAACTGGTTCAATTAAAAACTTATTCACTAAATGTTCCTACTAATTTTATGCGAAAGTCTTTATATATTCTGAAATCGAGAGTTACAGTTGAGAACTGAAACTGAAAAACGAATATTATTATATTATTTAAGAAAACGAAAGGACTCGCTATACACCGCTTATTTAAAACGAAATCTCAATAGTAAAAAAACTGACAACAAAATGAGGAATAACTCCAAAACGAGTAGTTTTTGAGTCAGATCTTGCTCAAATTAAAATTTGAATTCGGTTTCATACTAAAGTCCTGTTTGTTAACACGGCGACGCAAAATAAGTTTGGACTTAAGAAAGAAATCGACTCATATCAGGCGACGCACACCTCAACAACCTTGACAAAAAAACCGACTTCAAAATTAGGAATTTAAAAAACTACGCGTCAGATCTCGTTCAAATTTAAGTGAGACCACATGACAAGCACCAGCTTTTGATTGAAAAAAGAATCATCCAAATCGGTTCACCCAGTCGAAAGTTCTGAGATAACAAACATATCTAAAAAAATACAGTCGAATTGAATACCTCCCCTTTTTTTAAGTCGGTTAAAGTATACGGTCGATTGGCTTCACCGTTCGGTATAAAATTTTCAGTTACGTGAATGAATTAACAAAGCAAACCTACATGACGTACCTGCACAGAGCGTCAAATTGGAACTTCTATGCAGACTGTTACGGACTGTTGCAGACTGTGTAATATTTACGGTTGATTTCAAACCTATTTACAATCCACCACAGGCCACGGGTCTCTCGTACTAAGCACGGACGTGAAAATAAACTGGACGTCACCTTGTCTTATCGAGAGTGACGCCGCCTCGCCGTCCGCTCACCATGTGTGCGTAATTTTTAATGCGGTCCGACGCGGTAATGGGGGCCGATTAATAACAGCATGGTGTCAATGTGTACGTGTGATACTTGGACGAATAGAGGAGTTGGTATTACTATGGGTGCCTCACTGAATTTGTTGTTGACATTCCGTCTGTTCTTTTTTTAAGTCTATGGTACTAATGTATTGAACTCTCCACCACGCTGCTTCAATGAGGTTTGGTAGAGAGGTTAGTGGCCAATCTGTGTCTTTGAAATGTATAACCAGGATAATTAAAATAGTAATATAATACCTATCTATTATACGTAGTAGGTACAATTGTAGGAAGTAGGAAAACAATCAATTTAATTAAATGCTGCTAAATACTACACTAGCATTCTGATATTCATCTGACACGCTCCAAACAAAGCCAACAGGGATAGCTTTCCATATTGATTCTGTCCCAGTGTTTGCATTTCATTGAACGCTAACATTGGCTAGCAGAGTTAATGATTGAGTTACGACTCACCAATATACGACTACGTTCTAAATAATCATACGTACTGTAGGAGTTCCAGTTAGTTTAGGATTCAATTTGAAATTCGTGCACCTAGTTGTACTAGACTAGTGTTGGGTACAATAGTCTTTTAACTTGGTCTATAACTTAGAAAGGAACCTGATGAATAATAGATTGGATGTTAAAACTATAGTTTTACTTAGTACTCACAGACATCATCTCCATTTACCATCAAATGGGTTCTGTCATGTTTTAACCTTAAAATAAAAAAAAACAATAACTAAAAAATAAATAAAAAAACCTTATATAAAAGACGAAGAAAATATGATTACTGAATAATACATAATTTAATTAATTTCTACAGTTATTTTCACGTCTTATTTGAAGTGAAATTTTTTTTTGATATCTTGACCTACACAATAAAATATCCGTTTGGGAAACATTACATTTTTACGCGATTACTGTTTACAGACGCAGTACATTATTTAAAAGTACCCAAGTGCTTACCTACTAATACCCCCTTACATTTCCCTACGTTGCGGGTGGTATAGACAACTCTGATAAGATATTCTTTCAATTAAGATGTAAGCGGACCTGGTATTAGAGCAGGCTTGGGTGGTGACAGTTCCGTCAAATCCAACACGTACCCTATGAGACACTTCAGTGTAATGTTTGTTGTATGGTACACACGTGGTATACAAATGGTACCCAATAACTACAGGTCATTCCACCAATATGTTTTTCGATACACCGACTATGATCGAACGATAAAGCACAAAGTGCGTATCAATCGAGCTCTTGATTGAAAACGGACCACAAACGCAATAGGTACAGATAACGCAGTTTATTGAAGCCTAAATAAAGACCTGTATCACTGTATGGATATACAGTTCATAAAACAGTCAGTCAGCTCACTAGCCGATGTTCCAAGGTGGGCTCTGGTGGCTCTGGGTGAGATGTATAAACTGTACTTAGACTTGGACTTTCAGACAACAATCAAATGTACAGTTGACCGATACTTTGTTAATACGAAAGATTGAAGGCCATTATTTTTGTTGGATGTGTTGGATATTTGTTAATAAGAAAAAAATTATTTGATGAATTTTCCCGATCCTTTTAGTGGGGACAGTTATGGATGGTGATGATGACGATGATGATGGTGATGATGGTGACGATGACTCACCTTTACCGAGGAAAATGATACATTGACACGTAACTTAAAATAAGTTTAAGTAAGTGGTTCATGCAGGATTCAAAAACCCTCCCTCTTATAACTTATCTATGGCCAAAGTTGCTCTTTGTAGGGTTCATAACCTCAACGTTCAATTACTTCAAAATAAATTAGTCAATTGTGCTAAACGTTAATATTACCTTTCAAGTATTCAGCTTTCAAGCAACTAACTTCTATATGTTTACTCTATTCAGAAACTACATCCTCCGTGGAGATTGATATATTATGTGGATATTGAAGTGCCAGCACTTCAATGTAAACTCAAATGTTCACGTGAAGTAGGTAACTTATAGCTATAACGGCATGAAGAATCATAATTATGTTACAAATCACGTGTCATGTTGTTAAGCTGGACACCGGCCTTAATACGTAACAGGTATATCCATCGTAAGGAACCCATCTTTTCAGTACAACATCATTGTGGGTAATTTATCCAGTATAAAATTCTTGTAGGAATCGATAAAACCGCAAAAATGCATTATTCAATTAACTCATTAAACGCTGTTAGTGCAAATATATGGCATTGGTGTGGAGTATGTAACAATAGATTTTTATTTTTGTATGATTTTCACATAAATATACATGATGATATCGCGTCTGTAGAACTATTTGCCATGCCCTTGGGAGATCCCGTGCGGTTCACGCCGGAACAGATTTGGCATTTGACAGATGAATTTGTTTGTGGGTCGTGAATTTTTGTGGTATTATAATGTCCTAGTAAGTACTTACTCCTATATTAGATAAGGGAAATCTTTGTGATATACACGAAGAAAACGTAAAAATACTATGATATTTAATGAGAATCCAACCTTTTTAAACGCTTTTATTTACTTTCACTTCGGAGCATCAAATCTTGTAACGTTAATTTGAATGACTTCCCTTTAATGAAAATTGATGAAATTTGGCAGACATGTGTATTTCCGATGACAATACACGAAAATCATATTTTAAACTAATTTTCATTGTTTATTTGTTGTTAAATTAAAAAAAAAACGATTTTCAGACTTTAGACGCATAATTCTCTATGTTCTATTTTACGTAGAGACTTGAAATTTTCACAACTTGTAGCTAATTTTATAAACTAAACATTATTGAAATAAAAGCGTTTAAAAAAAAAAATTTTTTTTCATTTCACTTATTTAAACTCAAATTATCATATTCATCGCGTCAAATTAGTCAAAAATGAAACATATTATATTATTTCTGTGCGTCTAGTATCCGAACGTGTCTACACATGTTTCTTCATGTAGGTTTATTTATTTTCAACCATAAATCCATTGACGCAGGTTTTTCGTTTCTTGTTAAGTTAGCAACGCATCTCTGTTCCTTTGGTGTTACTATGTTGACAACAATGACCGCTTACCGACTCACTGTTCGTTTGTTTTCAAACTAATTCAGCATTTCGCGAGTATTTTTAGCAAACAATTCAAATATCAATGACCTCAGCAATCAAGTGCGGATCAATCAGACTCGATTGAATACCGACCGCAGGAGCAATTGAGATGCTACGGTTAACATTGTAATTATTATCGAGAGCATTGAATCATATTGAGATTCGGTTTGATGAACATTCGCCAAACAATTCGGCTTTCATTCGCTAAACAATTCAGCTTTTAATAGCGCGTTAATGCAGATCTTAAAGTGTAACTATCTTTATGCAGTGATAAGCTAGTAAGCAGTTACCAATAGCGTATATTATGAACAGGAGTCTTCTAGCGGGGACAAAAGTTCAAATTCTACGCACGCCTTTTTCAAAAAGTTATGTGCGTATTAAAAGTTGATTATATTTATCACTTGCTTTGGAGAAGGAAAACATCGAAAGGAAACCACCACACCCGAAAGTTATTCCTGATGTCCGCAAAGATGTGCGAGATATTATTATACGTAAAATGCCTCATTTACGCACTTACAAAATTACTCACTCATTCATTCACTCATCAAGTAATAAAAAGCCTTTAGAATTGAAGTGGCATAAGTAAGAATTTTAAGAAAATTACTTTTATACATTGAACGGCATAAAAACATGTCGCACCTTTAGAATTATATCCAAAATTCGTATTTTTTGGTAAACGCCAAAAATGTAATTGAAGAATTTGGCTTATTTTATAACTTATTGGGCATAGAATATATGTTTTTATGTCGTTTAATATATAAAAATCATTTTCTTAACATTAAGAATGAATGATAAGCCACTTCAATTCTGCAGGAGTTAATTTAACATCAGTAGGTACACATCTCAGACGAACAATTTAATTCGAAAGAAAAACTTTTCAACCAAATCAGAGTGTAATCCGTTTCCATTTATTAAAAAACTCCAACATTAACACTTGTTAGCGATTCAAAAGGTTTACAATTTTAACCTGCGCCGCGTTCACCACTGCCAGCAGGTATGTTGTTCTTATAAATACCGTACTTAAGTAAATAAGGGTTGACCACACTTCCCTCGTAAATCCACGTCGAGTTTAATGGCTTGTCGTTACCAACTGTTACTACCACGGTAACTCGATCGTAAAAATCAAAAGCGATTTCGAATCGAGTTACGCAAGCGTGTCATTATCGCTCAGATTTCTTTTATTATTTTTGGTTGGCGGTTTCCGGTGTTTCCGTTTAATGAGTATAAAATTGGTTAAGTAAACATGGGACGTGTGTTTTTAATGCATTAATAGGTTAAGAGTCATTATCGTATGCTCGTTTTGGTTTAAATGTGTAGCGTACGCAAATATGACTGCACTGCAGTGCGGTGTTTAAATTTTATATTTCGATCGTAACGCCATATTAATTAATGATGACATGAACATGATAAATCAGTTCTGAAACGTAGAACTGAACAATTGAAACATTTTACCTGTAGTGAGTGTCCTTTGGTTTAAATGATAAAAGACAAGTATTGAACAATTGAATTTTCAATTAAAACTACAAGCGGAGTCGCCTCTTTTATTCGTTTCCCATTCCGTTGTATTTTCATTAAAACAAAACAAAAAGTCAGTTCTCTGAATTTTTGTACTTTCAGTATAATCATATTATGGAAAGACTAGCCATATCCCAAAATAAGTGCAAGTTTAATTAACTTAAGAAAGCTAGACAAAAACAACAGAATATGTCAGAAACATCGTACCGCAGGGTAAAAAATAAAATACGAAATTTAAATTTAGAATAGAAATTTAGAAATGAGTGAATATTTCAATGTAAAATCATTAGAATTTTTAAAAATCGAGTTCCTTTGGTACAGATGATCACAAAGGCTTTATGTTATAATTTGTCCACGAACTAACTCCACGGCTACGGAGATTATGGGCTCTATCGGCGTTTAGATGAGAGCTTGATAAAGTCATATATTTTATGGAGGAGAGGTCTATTGTTAACCATTCAATGCAGATTGTATTGAGGGTCCGTTTTATTGATGAAACCGTAGTAAAATCAGACGTAATAGCTACCCAGGATTTTATACGCAAGCTTCAAGGTCATTTTATGTCTTTCTTATGTTTTTAATGGGTTGGAAGACACGTAAATGCAGAGATTAGTGGTTTGAATGGCTGTTTTCTGCTTTCTAAATATAACCATAGAAGATATACGTATTAGAGATTATAAAGGAAAATATTATGTGGAAACTCCATACTCCCGTTTTAAGGCGAGTTTCCAGAAAAATGGTGTTTCTGAATGCGCTGTATTCATAAATGGTACATAATAAAATTCTAAAAAAATATGTTATTTTACAGTCTTTGTTCTTGGGCTTTGCCGCACTTGATACACGATAGCCTTTAACTTCACTGCATCGAAAAGCAAAAATATCGCAAAGCTGCATCTAATCTAGTATAAAAATGTCGTTTTATTAGTGTTTTAATCGCCTCTAGATAATAAAAAATATAATATATAGACCGTATAGAAACCGAAGGGAATATCGGATCATAATATGAAATTTTGAAAAACCACTCTTTAAATTAATATTTTTGCTTTTGTGAAATAGGGGATAAATATGATTGGCATAATTTCCGCGTGCGAAGCTGCGGGCAACAGCTAGTAACAGATAAAATACAATCTAGCTAGATCTATCAAGAAAATATACGTTAGTTCTAGTTTAAACTTTCCGCTTGCTGCTGCCATACATCTTCCGTTCAAGACGTTATCAGCGACCGGGTAACCGGTTACTGAACCGCACTCGGTTTTGTTAAAACCCGGTCAATTTTAAAATCGAACAAACTTTAGAACGGAACCGAGAAGCGCGGTCAATTTAAAAACAGAATACTTGTCGACACATACTGCTTAGAACTGAAAAACTTTTTTGACATCTTTTTTAGGGTTCCGTACAAAAAAAAACGAAAAACCCATATAGGATCACTCGTTTGTCTGTCCGCCCTTTACAGCCAATTTACTGCGAAACTAATGGACCAAATGAGTAGAAATTCAATACTCAAATACTTTTTTGTTACCCAAAAAGTACAAAGTAAATAACTGAATTTTGAAAAAAATTTACAAAATCAAAATAAAAAAAACTGTCAAATGAAAGGGCTCTGGCTCTTTTAATTACCAATTACAAATGTGGATCAGATTTAAAACCACTTATGCGACGTACAGAAACCTCCCCACGCGAGTTTAACTCGCCGGTTTTATTTTATTGTTGTTTGAATTTGTGCTAAAAAACCCAAAGTACTCTTTACTAAAGACGTGCATTTTTCTGGTAAACAATTTTTGATGCTGCAAATCTGAATCTGAGAATATACAATAAATACAAAACTACCGGGCCCGTTTTACTAAGCCTAAGAATCAATCAGAAAAATGACAAAACATTACCTAACTTAACCTTCTCACCTTATAACTTTATGGAATAGCTTATGTATAAAAATCTCGTGTCACGGTGTTTGTGATTGCACTCTTCCGAAACGGCTCGACCATATTTTACGAAGCTTTTTGTGTTTATTTGGTAGATATGAGACTAGGTCGTAAAGTATACATATTATATTTCATACCACTAGATGATTATGGTAGTCTTTATTCAGAATTTTTTGACAGAACAACGTTTGCCGAGTCAGCTAGTAAATTAATAGAAGGGCAACTATACCTACTTATTATACAAAAACTGACATATCAGCCACATCGTTGCTTCTAATGTTGTACGGACAGAAGGATTTGTACGGATGCTAAGCATTAATGCACGAGAATTTCGGACTGGTGTTAAGCGAGGCGATTTGTGGCGGTATGTGTTGCGATAAAGCTGGTGTGTGTCATTGTGGCGTTCCTCTTAGTGTTATAAATTCGTAAGTTAAACCCGTCACACACGGACTAAACGATAAACTTCTATCTCCATCTCTATCGCTCTATACTGGAATGTGAGGGACAACAGTCGGTTCTGTTCATCTGAGGTCAAGCCAGGCGAGGGCTGGTTGTGCTGTGGATGTGTCCGAAAGCGTTCCCGGGACTCAACCGTAAAGCAGCGAGGTGGAACACCATGGGGTTTTAGTTGGTGGGAAATGAAGTTCGACATAACCACTGCATTTCCCGTAATATAGTGGTATCCACACATCCATAAGGATTTCCCCACAAAAAAAGGGGAGGTTGTGTCGTAGTCAGAAGTGAAGTTCTGTGGCGTCAGAACAAGGACAGAGGAGAATAAGGATTGTTGGATGTTGCTACTAATAGCTAGTCAGCCCTATTAAGCCCAGTGGTACTCGTACTACATAAAAAGTGATGAATAACTATAATGATAAATGACTAATAATGACTACTATGAGACTAGCGCTACCTCTACGGCCTATGCCCTACGATCACCGAAGATACGCCAAGCATCAAAGCGCGCAATGAGCAAGACGATGTTTTTTTCACAATTTGGGGTAAGCGCAAATATAAATTTTTATTTGTATACACATACTAGCTTTTGCCCATGGCTCCACTCGCGCTAGTGGTTCCGAAACGAAATTAATGAATTTAGATTTATATGCCCGTGGCTTCGCGTGCGTGGATATCGTTTTTTTACAAATCCCTCGGATTAATTAATGTGTTAATCCAGGCCATAACATTATACCATTCCAAATTTTAGTTAAATCGGTTTAGTAGTTGTGGCGTGATTGATGAACAAACATCCAAACATCTAAACATCTTCACAAACTTACACATTTATAATAGGATTCGATTCGATACACCAATATGCAAGTAACGCAGATTCCACCAGCGAAATTCGAGGAAAAAGTCCACTAAGAAGATTAATTGATTCCTAGCCTCGCGTGAATAAGTAATTCTATTGGTGTATTTTCCTCGCTCACTGACGATCTCTTATACAGAATATCTACAAGTTCTAAATTTTTAGATGCAAAAAACAAACAATCCCAACAAACAAAAAAAAATCACACATTACCACCCCCGTTTCTTGTGTATTACCTACATGGTCAGACATCATTTTGTTTTTATGGAAATAGACAACAAACTAGCTGTGTCCACCATATGGTAAGTGGCTAATGTCACCCACACCAAAGGCATCACTGATGTGTTACTGCCAAGAAAGTGATAAGAAAAGGAAAGAACTGGCTATGAACAATATGCGCAAAGCCGACAATCGTACGCTGAACCTTCGCTCGCTACTAGGGTAGCTACCAACTAGATTACGAGGATTAATACGTTCCTTTGATACTCATAAGTGTTAACTAATCAATACATTCTGTAATATGAACAACAAAAACAAAAACCTGACTCATATCTTAAAGCGCTTCCAGTAAACAATATACTGATCATAAAATACCATGAAATACACCATAATCAGCCCGATCTAACCGGGGGCGATAAAATCCCTTAATCTGTAACCGCATGGTCCTGGTTTGATCACTCTGTCCACGCTAGTTTATGATCGTAATATCATAAAAGCTACAACCGCAGGATACTACTGGTTCTCGATCGTAGGTCGATCGTGAATTGGTTTTGAATGTTACGAGAAATACTTACGAGCTTATAACCCGACGGCTTGAATCAATCAAAGGCTGAGCGCGTCGGCTTTTGTCAATGAAGCGGTTGAAGCTCTAAGTTTATGCTATGCTGAGATGCATGCATTTGATTTATGATCTGTCAATAGTAGCTGAATACATAGGCTTTTGTTATTAAGTAACTGATGCATTTACTGATAAAGTATTGTATAACGCGATTGAAGTATGTTGTATCTTAAATTTTGTATTACTACTACTACTTAGTCCAAACTATGTATAAACTCAGCCTAAGACAATCAAAAAAACTTAAGCGGCGGTTGTGACCGCTAAAATGATTGACCGTGTTCAAGCTCTGAAAAACAAGTTAAAATAGTCAGTAAGCTATTTTCTACTAGCTTATATTCCAATTAAATAATTAAATTTTTTGGGTATTTTTTCAATAAACATAATAAGGTTTGAGAAATAAAATCGTAAACCAAAAGGTTTTATTTTTTGATTCTACCACCCATTCAAATAAGTGTTCTATCATTGACGAGAAGAAACGGCAAACTCCTCAGCACGACTCCGCTCGAAGGTTTAAGTTCGTTCCTGAAGAAGTTTTGAGCATGAATCCAATTTGAATAAACGTGATAAAACTTCAATCCTTAAAATCGCGGTAAGAGTATTAATAGTATTATGCAATGGCTTTTAGTAGTTTTAGTAGTGTAATACTCGTAATCCTAAATTTATAGCTCAATCAACGGCTTGGGACGATAATTTACAATCGACAGAACATAAAGATTAGCAAAATAATTGAGCGCAGTACATTACCGAAGTAGTAAAATAAGGGATAAGGAATTTCTGGTGCTCTTAGGTACTTAGCTATTTAGACCGATCAATCGAGCATGACGGATAGGTGTTTTATCAAATAAATGCCAACCACGATATCTCAGAATAATGGTCTTCGTTATGATGTTTAGAAATAACGTATCTAAATTCCAATAGCTAGTTTTTTCTTTTTTTTTTTTTATGAGCTGCTCAAGGACCGAAAAACTTGTTTTTGCTTCTATGAAATTTCCCTTACATTTTATAAAGAAATGTCTTATACAAAAGTTGTAGGCATTTTAAATATCTACAAAATGAGGCCTGTTGCGTTAAAATTCATTTCGGATTTTTTTTATAAATTACAAAAAACAGTTCAAAATCGCTGTTTTTTGTTTGATTGTTTAAACAAACAGTTTGTAATGTAGACATCTGAAAATGTTATGGACTATTGTTTATGACGTATAGTATATGTAGTTTTTTTTTTGAATTTTTTGGTTGCATATTTTTAGCAAAAATCCATTTGTTTATTAAAAAATCACTTTTTTGCAAATTAATTTCTACAACTTTTGCAAGTCGTTGAATGTTCTACCTGGGCTCATTTTCTTTCTTAAGAGTTGTACTTTCAGTTTGGTTTTATGGCTTATTGATTCTTCCAACAGGGACCTCGCAAAATTGATTGCAAAAAAGTGCTTACCTGCAAAATGGAATAACTCAACAAATATTAAGCGAATCGTTTCGAAACTTTTTTCATTATAAAGGCACAAATTTTTAAAAAAAAAGAGTGTTCTACAACCAATAGGAGCCAAGAAATTTTTTTTTTTTTTTTAAATTTCCTGTCGCTGCATTTTACAACCTATGGGGCTGAAATTTTCAGAGAATACAGTTTAATAGTTAAATTTTCAGTAAAAAAATATTTCGTATTGTTTTAGTGATATATTTTGTAGTAAAAGCAATGTTTATGACAACGACAATTCAGTCGGTAGGGTAGAGATAACTGGCATCAGATGCTACGAGAAATGAGCACGGACGTTTCAAATCGTGCGAGCTGGAAAAAATGTTGATATCTCGGGTTCCCGTGGTCACACAAAAAGTTATAACCAATCGATTTGGGGTAGCTCGACGAGATAAAATCAGATAACGTATTTGTTTTTATCGCAAATGACGTTTGAACGCCTTAATTGTTATTTGTTGAGTTATTCCATTTTGCAGGTAAGCACTTTTTTGCAATCAATTTTGCGAGGTCCCTGTTGGAAGAATCAATAAGCCATAAAACCAAACTGAAAGTACAACTCTTAAGAAAGAAAATGAGCCCAGGTAGAACATTCAACGACTTGCAAAAGTTGTAGAAATTAATTTGCAAAAAAGTGATTTTTTAATAAACAAATGGATTTTTGCTAAAAATATGCAACCAAAAAATTCAAAAAAAAAACTACATATACTATACGTCATAAACAATAGTCCATAACATTTTCAGATGTCTACATTACAAACTGTTTGTTTAAACAATCAAACAAAAAACAGCGATTTTGAACTGTTTTTTGTAATTTATAAAAAAAATCCGAAATGAATTTTAACGCAACAGGCCTCATTTTGTAGATATTTAAAATGCCTACAACTTTTGTATAAGACATTTCTTTATAAAATGTAAGGGAAATTTCATAGAAGCAAAAACAAGTTTTTCGGTCCTTGAGCAGCTCATAAAAAAAAAAAAGAAAAAACTAGCTATTGGAATTTAGATACGTTATTTCTAAACATCATAACGAAGACCATTATTCTGAGATATCATGGTTGGCATTTATTTGATGCGTAACCCCCCTATTAATTGGTCTAATTGATGAGCTTTTCGAGTTGTCGAAGATAGTGCAAGTTACCTGAAACAAACGTAAATATAAAGATTAGTTTGTACTTAATAATATTTAAAAAACATATAATATCATTGTTTGTACTGTGTAATTTATATTTTATTTATATCTTCAGGAATTTCAGAGAAACAGTAATGCTTGTAATTGAGTTTCCTGCCTATGTCCTCTCTACTCTGTTTATGACGCATTACTAAGCATGTCTCTCATCTTGAGGAGGCCTAGAGCAAAATGCCGCGTTACTCCAGTAACGTTCGTGGCCAACCCAAATGCCGGAAGTTTTCAAGCCGCACAAAGGCCAACTTTTTATTAGTTTAAATCAATTCCATTCTTCAATTCAATTTATATAGCCATCCTAATGGATTAAAAAGAATCAAGGAACAAAAGGATGATGTGTAATAAAACGGACACACGCTGAGATCAAGGGACGGATTTACTTTAGATGTATATAAATGAGTCTTTTAACTTTTAAGCTCCGAGTACGATTATCTATTTATTGTTTTATTGATATGAAGTAGCCGAGGGATATGCTGTCCTGGTATCCTACTCCCTACATCTATACATACAAATAAATAAAATTGGAGTGTCTGTTTGTAATATTAACCGCTGTTTACTAAGTGCATTTGAATGTACACGGTACATATACCAAAACAACATTTTTTACAATTTTTGTCTTTTGTCTGTTTGTTTCGGTTAATCTCTGAAATGACCGAACCGATTTTGACTTGACTTTCACTGGCAGATAGCTGATGTAACAAGGAGTATCTTAGGCTAATTTTATTAAAAAAATTAAAAAATGTGTTAGAAAAAAAACGCGATACGAAGTTCGCCGAGTCAGCTAGTATTATAATATAAATTAAGAAAGTTTGTTTGTGAGGATGTGTGGATGTTTGTTACTCTTACACGCAAACACAACTGAACGGATTTTCATGCACATTGCACACAGACAGACCATGATATGGATAAGATACTATGCGGGCAGAGCGCTAGTATTAAACACTTGTGTAGTGTGAAAACTATCTGGTGCGTAGAATTTTGATCCGCATAGAAACTCTCAAATGCAAGTAAAATTTATTATACCCATAGACTTAAATTATACAGACGGGCTGTTTCGAACAAAATCCGTGTCACAGTCGCACCAGCCACAGAGTACTTTATCACTACGTGCCGGCATAGAATAGGGAGGGCGACCCGACGCTTACGTTGTGTCAAGTTTGGTTCAAGATGGTGGCATTAAATAATTTGCACTAAATAATTTTTAAAAATGTAAGTAAAAATATAGTTAACAATTTTAATTACATAAACTCAAATAAAGTTCAAACGTAAATAATGAAAACGTTTTAACTCTGCACAATAAACAATAACACGTTATTATTGTGTTCTTGAACAGTCGCAGTGTTTCAAAATGACATCTACTTTTCTCGTTTGCTCGCAGCCGACTAAAATTCGTTAGTCCACGTGGAGTCAATACAGGTGTCCAAACTTTTAGTACTGAACAGCTTGTCTATATATATAGGTCTTTGATTATACCGCAAGAATTCATTTCATAAGATCAAACTACTGTAGATGATAGACTGAACCGAATTTCAACGGTTGTACGTATCTAAGTTTTCTAACTTATAACTAACTTACATACCTAGGACTACATAAATTAAACTAATTTTGTGTTTGGCACACGTCAAGGCACTCAAATCTGTGAGCGACCCATAGCTCCTAACTTAGGTCTACCTTCATTCAATCCCTGTCGTTTGCATGAGAGCAACATTCCAACGGTATATTTTATTTCCAAACTACGTGTTCAAATAACTTAAATATACACGAACCGCCTTTTAATGTTCCGAAGTGGTATATGCGGTAATAAAAAAACACTTCCTGTTCCGTTGCCAAACGGCAAAGAGGTAGCATCGCGTAAAATTTTAAATTCCAAATGGACTGTGTTAACCAAGTTTCTGTTTTTACAGGACCTTTCCTTCTAGGATACAAAATGTTAAAATGTAAGTGTAATGGGTCGGGTATTTTCTATGAAAATACTTAAAATTTTTAATGAAATAAAATAGTAGGTATATTTATTTATCATAGTGTTATATATATTGTGCCGAGAAACTTCATATTTAAGTTCATTAACCTTAATTATTTCCACATTAAAAATTTTGTCTAAAATTGATTCCTTTACTTTTCGAACAACAAGTACATGACACTTTTAAGCAAGATCTTTCCCGGGATAATACACTTAAAGTCAACTCAATTTCGCGAAGAACCCTTTAAATCTCTTCCAAGACCCTGACAAGGGTATAGCTGCCATGCTATAGTCCGTTAATAAGTTAAAGCCAAAACCTAAGTAGAGAGATTAACCATAATTTATGTAAAATATCTGTCAAAAAAGATAATTTTCATGAAAACTGCTGTAATCCACTCCAAACCTATTTTAGTCACGAAATTTTGGGATTATGTTCGATTGGCATTCAGGACGCATTTTAATTCAACTTATCGTACACGAATTTGTAATCTATAAAGTATTCTACCAATTTGTCACCTACTGTGAGATAGCCCTGATTGATGTGCCCTACGTGTGCGATCAAAAACAACAAAAATAAAATCTATAACATATGATATTAAATTTATATCGTCACGGACACTAAAAATGTTAAATGTAACGGGTATTCACTACCTGACTCGGTAAACGTCGTTCAGCCAAAAAATCTCTGGATTGATACCCTAATCACCTAGCGCAGGGGTCGGCAACCTGCGGCTCTTTGGATGTGAAGCTGTGGCTCTTTAGTTCCATACGCAAATAATATTAATTTTATAAAAATACTGGATCTCTAGAAATACAACTGATCGATTTAAAAAGTAAAACTTTGTGGAGTGTATGTAATTCCAGAAATGTATGTAATTTCGGAACTTCTAACTCTTCCAACTTGATTTTCAACTCTGTAAATTTTCCACGCAATAAAAATGGACAACTTTAAATTTAAATTTTAAATTTTCTACTTGAATAACCATGCAAAGCTAAAGCTCCCATTGATTGTTTGCTCAATTTTTATTGAAGTACATTTCAATGTGAATAAATGTTTAATTGTTTAAATTTTTACTTAAATAGGTAATAAGTGATTATCTAATAATACCATACATACATTATCTAATAATTAGATAATAATAATATAAATTAGATTCTAATCTATTGTGAAAAACACTACTTACATAATATGAATAAATATATGTTTTTCTTATGAATAAATAGATTAGTTTTTTTTAATCAAAAATTTTTATTTTTGCAAGTACTATTTTGATTGGCAAGAAAAATTTTATGGCTCTTTAAAAACTTTGAAATTTTGTAAATTGTATTTTGACTCTTCCGACTCAAAAGGTTGCCGACCCCTGACCTAGCGGTATCAAATATACTTTACAACCTATTCTCATAATATCTATCAAATATAAGAATCTAAAAAAAATCATAAATGTCTTAAAAAATTTAAAAAATCATAAAATAGTTGGAACAGTTTCGGAGGAGTGCGACAACAAACACCGTGACACGAGATGTTTATGTAATAGATATTTCGACCTAGTTAAATGGATCGTGGACACGGTAAGACTACGGCGGCGGGGAATACTCTTGACAGGTGACAATTGACGTAAAGACGGATAAGCCTGTTTCACTTATATCTCGATCACTTTCTTTTCATATCACGACCCTAACGACATCTTTATGCACTGAACTCTGCAGTATTTTTGATTTTATATGACACAAACACGGGACTCCACGAATGCGAATTTAAAATCCATGACATTAAAAAATGTCAAATATATACAATACAATACAAATTATCTTTATTGTACACATAAAATTACAAATGACATTTAAACATGAATGTACAATTGGCGGCCTTATCATTAAAACAGCTATCTCCACATACTGAGGTATATACTGAGTGACCACAAAGTCACAAATCCATTGGTTTCTATCTAGCTATATCCGTACATAAAAAAGAATTGGAAATTCTGTGGCTACATAACTGAATTGTGGTTAACCTACATGTAGTGGGCGGTAACCATTTGACGCGACAAGTTAGTAGTGAAATCCCACGGGCTTTGGTCGTGTTAGCTTGCAACATGCAAATAGGTAGGTTTGTTATTTGCATGAAAAACCCTGCAACTATTTTGACTAAATTAGATCAAACAGACGTGGTGAGTAAAATGGATAGACGCCGCGCTTGGTGCAATATTTACATCATAGTAGGCTCTTAAGATCAGATAGATGGCGTCTTAAAAATATTTAAGAATTAAGAGTCACCACTATTAAGAAATAACTAATATAATATAACATTAGGCATTTATCTATGTATGTAACAGCCTTTTAAATGCCGCTGCTGGACAAAGGCGTACTGAGCCCTCTGAATCCAGCGGGCCATAGACGCCATCTAGCAGTTTGTTGTAATGTATCACATTTATCTATCAAAGAAAGTCGTGATATCATAAACTTTATAGTTGATCTTGGCAGTTATGAAATTGTCTTACTTAGACAAGCAAAAAAACAAGTTTTTTTAAGGAATAAATCTTCTAGGTTGCGGGTTATGTAGATTCTACTCAGTAGGTACCGTTTCGGCTTCCATTCGGAATACGGGCAGGCTCAAAGACCTCATATGGACGCACCAGTACATCCCTTAAGGCAAAAGAGTCTACATTGGACTACCACCTGTGTTTAACTGGAATTGTACAGAGAAATTTCCAAAAGGGATATTCGAGCTCTAGTACTTCCATTACTCATCAGAAAATGATTCTGCATTCAAGGGGTTACTGAAAGAATTCGTGTTCTCTTCACTATACTTCACTGACATGCTATAGGATTGTAGCCAACACAGAATATGCACATTGAACATGTATCATAGTAAGTCTTTAGCGGATAGAGACAAATTTTGGCACATTTATCGCTTTAAAATCTGAGCTGAAAAGCCGAAATCTAGGTTAAGTACTGCGATGAATCAAACCTGGCTCAGCGTTTTCACCATTGAATCATACTCTAATTCGAGTAAGCACAGATCTAACGTATACATCGAGCTAGGATCGATTAAGTAAATTCGGTCACAGATGCATTGGTAATGAAATGACTTACAGCACACATATCGATCACAAGTAGACATAAATTTTTTTCAATTTTTACACGCTATTATATTTATCCAATCTTGCGTCCCCCAAACATAACTAACTGATCTTGAGCAATAATCTCAGCGAATCTTCAGCAATAAGTACTTTTATCTGTTTCCTGGAAAATTCAAGGACTTGGAAATTCTTACGGAATTTCGTATTTAATAAACCCTTAAGTAAGGATTCTTTCGTGATAAAGATAATAAAAATGTGTCCATCACAATGACCCATTTCATTGAAATAAATACGTATAAATAAATAAAGTTATATAATGAACAGATAATTGAAACGGAAAAGGTTTTGTGGCATGAGGAACCCTAAAAATTTGCATCTGTTGGCAAAATGCCATCAAACACCAGTTGGACTGTAGGTATATCCGACAATGCGCGTTAGTTTTCACATCAATGAAAATAATGGCACTCATAGTCACAAAAAACAAAAGCACCCTGTATAGAGGAAATGTTTGAAACACTGAAAAAAAAAAATTATAAGAGTTCCGTTCGAGAATTTGAAAGCCTATAAAGAGTCACTTTCGTATTGAAATACAACCAAGTAATTATCTTTCACTTTTTGTTTGGTAATTTATTATTTTATTCGGTCTCGGGAATCTTTGCGTGAAAAGTTCAAGGAAATAAGTATACTTACAGTAGCTTCCCAGTATATCTTTAACAATGTAGTTTTTATACGGAAGAATATAAACGCGTATAAACAAAATTTTGATATTAATAATCGCCATACGAAAAGAATGCATCAATTAGTTACGCCTTCGTTCCGTCTAAGTAAAGTGCAGCGATCTTTCATAGGGCTTGGTATACATTTCTATAATAAAATCCCAAAATTAATACGTGACTTGCCAATAGAAACTTTCAAAAAACGTGTAAAGACACAATTGTTAGGCAAGGGATATTATAGTGTAGACGAGTATTTAAATGACAAAGACGCATGGAAATGACCAGCTCTTCAACCAGTTCCGCTCAGAATAGTAAATACTTTTGTATTATTATCTTTTTTTTGTAATATTTTTTTAAAAGATGTGCTGAGGAGTTTCTTTAGGCTTTTCTTCTCCTCCACGACAAAGCACCTTCCGAAAAGCCAAAAAATGACGTGCATAAGTGTATCAATGATACCTATATGAATAAAATATTTTGACTTTGACTTTGACTATTGTGGTAACACAGTCAGTGTGCATTTGTTGACCACAATAGTATTCTCGCTGTTATCATATAAAGCAAGCGTTTAATTCAGGGAATTATGTTATTTCCACCAAATATATTTTATTTATTTATTTAAACTTTTGAACTTTACAAAAATGTAAAAGGTAAAAAGGCGGACTTAATGCTAGAAGCATTCTCTACCAGTCAACTTTCGGGAAGTAAGAGAAACATCGATAGCGACAATAAATAACAATATAATAACAATAAAATCGATGGCAATATAATAACATTTCAAAACACTAAAATACGTTTTTAGTGTGTATACGAATTCAGAAAGCTCAGGACCGGTCAGAGTGGCTTAAGTTAGGGGAGGCCTATGTCCAGCAGTGGACCTCCAAAGGCTGATGGTTGGATGGGGTGGATGGAAAATACATTTTTATTAGTAGCACTCCAATAAAAGGAAAAAATAAACAAGCTAGTGCCCGTATCCATAGCAAACTAAGGTTATATTTAGTTTAATTTGAAATTATAACAAATTTTTATTACATTTTCATCAAACCTACACACTTCTGTAAAATTTCAGAAAGCTACAATAACTAGAAGTGGACGAAATTTAAGTTCATAGATTTTACTACCTAGTTACATACAGGTCAACCTAATAAAAAATGTTAAAACAACGATGCTACCTCCTTTATAATAATACTACTAGAGAGCATGGGTGTCGCTGAACACTTACCATGACTGGTTTATGACCGGATATTACCATAAAAACAGTCGTGATTCCTATTTCCCGAATGGATTAAAATCGATAAAAATTCAATTACCCTTAATGAGCCAATTCAACCTGCCCCAGTCTACTTAACTTTGTATAAAAATATCTGATTAGCATAAGACTTTCGGGCGCCTACAACACCTTAACTCAATTTAATTTTAGGCGGATTAAACACGATCAACTTCGAGCGTTAAGTTGACTTTTGTTACTTAGATCACTGTAGGATAAAGAAAATAGAAACTTACTTAAACTTTAGAAATAAATATACACACACAAATAACGGCAAGAACAACAATAATTAACCGACTTCAAAAAAAGGAGGAGGTTCTCAATTCGATTGTATTTTTTTTATGTTTGTTACCTCAGAACTTTGGACTGGGTGAACCGATTTTGATGATTCTTTTTTTAATCGAAAGCTGGTACTTGTCGTGTGGTCCCACATAAATTTGAGCGTGATCTGACAATGACATCCATGTCAAAAGCATATAAGTCTTAAATTTGCATTAAGTATGTGCGTGATAAATGGACGAATAACTCAATATCCAACCGATTTCGACGATTCTATTTTTATTGGATGTACTTCATTTGAAGTCGGTTATTTTTTTGTTAAAATTTTAGATTATATAAGACAACACGAAAAAGTTTTAGCTGCCACTCAATGTCTGTAACTTAAGCATAGTTAATTTTATCGGAAACCCGTCATTAACAACAGATTAAAAAAAATCTGTTTTATTGAAAGGATATAGTTCCAGATTTGTCCCATATTTATCAAACTACAGTTATAATATTATTAATGAATGGATCTATGACTCCTGTAATATTATACATATTATGGTAGGTATTATACATGTTCAGCTATAATTTTAGTGGTTCTTATTAGAATACAATTTCTTTGAAGTCGGTTTTTTTTTTTGATAAAATTTTGAATATTAAGTGTGTCGGTTGCAGTCACTTAAACCTACTTGCGGTTATTTAAATCGAGACCCACTTCTTAATCTGTAGTAATTATTAAATTAAATCAAGTATCAGTAAATACTCAAACAATCCTAAATACATTAAACAATTTAGTTTTAGAGTTTGAAACTGGAACGCAACATAATCTTAGTTTGAAAATCACAAACTAATCAGGGGTGAGATTGAATCGGAAATGGAATTTAAGTTTAACTACTATTATATACTATTATGTCTTCTGTTGTTTAATCGATTTTGGCTGTCAAATTGTTCACATAATAATATGGAGAAAGCAATAAGACTTTTTTTTATTTTTTTTGTAAATGTAAATTTTTTTACCTTTTGTTTGCCAATGTCTTGAAATCTTAACAACAACACTTGATCAACAGCCTTGAAATATATAGGATGCTGCAAAAATTGTTTATTTATCCATTACACGTCAAGACACGTTTCCCAAAAACAGATTATAAACTTCCATTTTTTTCACATAACTTCCAACTTGAAGTCTGTCGAAGAATAAAGTCGAATACGTAGGATACGTACGAACGTTTACGGAATACGTAAGTTTTCGTAAGGAAATACGGGAAATAAGTTTGCAGGTCCCCTAAACTGCAACAGTTCAGACCGCCCCAACTTTACGAGATGTCATCGCCGTAAAATAGCCGTAAAACCGTGAATATCTTTATAAAATCATTATTTAAACTCACATAAAGATAATACGCAGAGCTTTGTATTTTACAATTCTAATTTTAAATATCCAGCGGTGTACAAGCTTTTTCTACGAGCTTTATTGAAAATCGGTGAATAATTATTCAAATTGGCTATTATTTGAAAATTAATCGTTCCTTAGGGACTCAGTTAAACCTTTACTAAGTTGATGATAATAAGTAGCTAGGTATATTGCAAAGTGATTCATAAATAAGATTTTAGAATATAGCTTTTCATAAAATAATTACAAGACTTAATTTTAAAATAAATTTAAGTAACGTTAAATTTTAATTAATGAAATAAAAAAATAATCTGTTTTTATGCATAAAATTGTATGTACATATTAGTTTTTAATAATTTTATACGTGTATTTTTATGTGGGCCTTAGTTGTCTGAAAATAAATAAATTTGAATAATTTATTAGTCCAGGCATAGGGTGTTCTGTATCCTTCATCCTTTATCGGCCATATACAGGCAGGATTCTCTGTACAAACAAAACAAAAACTGTCCAACCTCATTTGACATCCAATACGCTCTCACTTGTTATGCCAACGGCGGTGTTAGCATACATTACAGTGAAAATAGTGAAATGGTAACAAAATCCCGAGCTTTCGAGGCCGCTTGAAAAAAATACTGAATGACAGGTGACAAAAGTTTTTGAACTCAATTCGTCATGTGTCCAGGACACATTTTTGAATCTCGTTTTTGTCGTCAGTCACTCGAACTAGAAAGCCAACAACTTCAAACTTAAATATAATTTGGAATTGGAAAAAAAAACAAAAGTTACGATAAACCGTTTGAAATACTTGAAGTCTAAATACCTAATTCAATTCCTTTTTAATAAACTATGACGTTTTTATTATTATTCTTTTTACTATTTATAGCTGGAAAGTTCTACAACATTCTAATTTAATCAAATTCAGTTTAAAATTACTTAGTAGGTAAGTGATATAATAAAATCATTTATGTTTTTCAATGAGGTTTATTTTATTTATTTATTTATATAATCAGCTTATGTACTTTTACAATTTTAACACTGCTAAACTGAGAGCCAGTTTGTCGGTGTTTTGTATTATAAAAATTCTATTTAGAATAGATACCAATAAGAGCTCTCAGATAACACTCAACAAAAAAGTGGGTATTTACGTGCACATTACACACTTAGGAAAATAACTTTTTGTTATGCTTAGAGCAGGCAAACGAGCAGACGGGTCACCTGATGGTAAGTGATCACCGCCGCCCATGGACATTAGCAACACCAGGGGCGTCACCAACGCGTTGCCGGCCACGAAAATGACGATAGACCCGATTCTTGAAGGACCCCATGTCATAGCTTAGAGGGAACACCGATGCAGGTAGTTTGTTCCACAGTTTACACGTGCGAGGCAGAAAATGACGTGAGAACCGAACTGTGGACGAATGCCATGTATCCAGGTAGTGTTGGTGGAACCTGGTACGTGATGGGCGGTAACGAAAATTAACTGCAGGTATTAAGCCAAACAGTTCTTCAGAACATTCCCCATTATACAGACGGTAGAATATGCAGAGAGATAAACACAACTTCTAAATTATCGGCATTTTTTCAGTTCTTGAAATTTAGATATTTTGCAATTTTTTGTGCTTATTGCCTTTTTTTCTCACCCCGTCTCAAATCATCGATACACTGGTAAATAGAATTTCTACTTAAATTAAAATTCGACGACATTTAAAGATTACAATAATATTATAACGATTCAAATGCTAAATTTAAATATTTCCAGTTGGCAGCACATCCAATTTACCATCAACCCCAAAAGTCGACGATTCCCTTCGCAAATTAAATTCCTAATTGCTGGGACATTAATACCTTCATGAGACCTTTTGTAATTGTCTTTGTTTTCGTGTCACTTGGTAATGCCACAAAATGTCTTCGCGAACTAATGCCTAATGCCTAATATTCTACTAGGAGGCAGTCTTTCTTATTTCAACTTATTGCTTGAAATTTCAACTTATGTAAAGTACATAATAAGTAATAATGTGTATTTCTGTCAGGTTTAATAGCTTATTCACTTCGGGTTGAAGACATCTCTTCGGTATTAGTAGCATCGCAGCTAGGTTAAATAGAAAACGCTTTCTTGATGCGTATAACTAAATAACTGACTTAGCCTTACCATACTTGTTTAGGATATTAGTACCTTATCAATTAAGAACACTTTAACTAAGATATTGTGCTAGCAGAGTCCCATATAATATTATGATTCCTAGTGAGTAGGTACCTACAACAAACGTTTTTAAACAATATTAACTTCAGAGCAACAAGACTGATTAGTTGTTTAAACAATTGTTTAAATGTGTTGTTGTTATTCATACGGCGGGAAGTTAATAAAATAGAACGTAATAAAACGCAACTGATCTAAATTCCTACAAACTCGTATCACCAAACCCAGTTAAAATTCAAAATAGACACGTCAATAAACATGGCCCCGGATTGGTGTCATTAATCAAAAGATAATTTGTTTTGATTGTAAACTTAGTTATCGTTCGTTTAGATTTATTGCGGCCCATTTTTGTATCGTAAAGGGTTCAGGAAATAAAAGAGTGAGCGAACATCTGTGACCTCCCGCTGGTTTGGTACATTTCTGTGGGATGTGGATTAACGAATCGTATTGGATTTGATTCACTGAGTCAAGTAACTGTGAAGCGGTAAGTAATTGTATCTATCTATCTATCTATATATATATCGGTGAGGCCATGAATCTCCAGTGAAGGTCCAGGGACGGACCTCTTTATTCTACAGCGCTTGCCTGATGCAGAGGCTGGCATATAAGAAATGTCATGTCATATTTAGATTAGGGAATTGTCAAGAAGGTAGAACAGATTATTATTGATCACGTAGTGTTGAAGTACTTTGGAATATTGATGTGAATGGTAGGAGAACTGGAAATATATCATGGTGCAAAGTAAAAGGAATATCATTTCATAACCAATACCATAGAATACCTCCTTCTGCTACATATATATATATCCATCCATCTATCTTACATCCTCTCAAAGTCCACTACTGGACATAGACCTCGCTCATTGGCGCCACCCCAGTAATTGTAAGGGTGATCGTTATTGGTAAAATTCCTGGAGGCACTTCGGTAGGTTAAGCTGTGGCTTAACTTACCGAACAGAGAACAAATCTCATCGTCATCTAATCGAACTCTGAACTTTATTAATCATTGAAGACAAAGTATGTTAACAGTGTTTTTTTTTACTTAAAATAAGTTTATGCTTGACCACAATCCCACCTGATGGTAAGTGGCGATGTGGTTCAGGATGGTGAGCGCACTAACTGAATTGAAGACCTCCAAGTCAAAGGTGGGCGGGAACGCAGACGCAGGCAAGCTATTCCAATACTTCGCGATGCGCATAATGAATGACGACTCTTCAAAATGTGCCCTATAGAAAACCGAAAGGCTGGCAATAATAAACAATAAATAGAATACACTGAATGAACAATTAATCAGCGATATTGTTATTTTAGATGACCCGGCTTAGAACCTCTACCTAATGTGAAAAGGGGAATTTAGTAATATATCGAGGAAAAACAGAAACCGAATAAAGTACTCGTAAGTTCGCCCACACGCTCTTCACAAAATAATTCATTTACAAAAAATGTTCTCCGTATATCCATTTTTCGTAAAGTACCTATATTATATTATTATACCTACTAGTAACCGCCCTCGCTTCGCATCGGAAAACTTATGCCTCAGTAAACACACTCGAAAAACTTTTCAGATAAAAATAAAAGTAAAATGAACACTAAATTGACTAACTCTTGTATTCCATTCACAAAGAACACTTGCGTCATTAATGTTGCGTCCACACGTATTAAGTAGATAAGTAGTTAAGTAAATTTTAACTAAAATTTAAGTGAATAATTTTAAGTGCGTGTCCACACGTAACAATTTAGTAAAGCTGTTAAGTAGATAAGTGCATTCAAAAATAAAGATGGAAGACCGAAAAGAACTCATGAATTCCATACTGAAATTTGTTATTAGTGAAACATTGAATGAAGTTAATAAGTTAAAAATAAAATACATACTTTGTTGTAGCCTTGGTCCAATTGGACCAATGAAAGTGCCACATATTGGTGTGCATATATACGACGTACTTAATTCATTTGGAGAAAGGATATTTTTTTTGTAAAATAAGACGTGTAACTTTCATAATTAATGTTGTACTAATAAAAATGCGTCCTGATCGTTTTATTCGGAATTTGGATAATAAAATTATACTCGCTTTTCTAAGTAGAAATTACATGTACCCTAGTTGGTAGTGAGAGCGACCCTGCCTGCGAAGTGATTAGATTCCCGGGTTCGATTCCCGGCCGGGGCAGATATTTATGAGACAGTTAAATATATTTTGTACTCGGGTCATGGGTGTTATTGGGATGTGTTATATGTGTCATCTATGCCACCCGCAACACAGGTAAAAACTTACCGCGAGGGTGTGTATGTATAAGCGTATTACAAATAATCTAATTTTTTTTTATGGAAACAGCCGGCAAACGAGCTGTCGATCCACCTGATGGTAAGTGGCTATCGCCGCCCATGAACATCAGCAACACCAAAGGCATCACCGATGCGTTGCCGGACAAGAAAGAAAGAAGAAAAAGAAAGAAAGAACTGGCTCTCAAGCTCCCAGCCGAAACACGAGTCGTTTGGCGGCTGACTCATGCTAGAGGGTGGTAGCTATCCAGGTAGCCCCTGGAGAAATAATAATAGTAATAATGGTATTAATTAACAATTAAAATCAATACTACTAATATAATCCCTCCGAGGGCCCTACCACCAGCGGGCCGGATTTAGTCGCGTTTTACGACACCCTTCCGGCGTGGGATTCGGGTTAGTATTCTAAGCCGCCCCAATACGGCTGTATTTAATTTTAACAAAAAATAACCGACCACAAATGAAGTACATGTAATAAAAAAAAGAATCGTCGAAATCGGTTGGATATTGAGTTATTCGTCCATTTGTCACGCACATACTTAATGCAAATTTAAGACTTATATCCTTTTGACATGGATGCCATTGTCAGATCTCGATCAAATTTATGTGGGACCACACGACAAGCACCAGCTTTCGATTAAAACAAAAATCATCAAAATCGGTTCACCCAGTCCAAAGTTCTGAGGTAACAAACATGAAAAAAAATACAGTCGAATTGAGAACTTCCACCTTTTTTTGAAGTCGGTTAAAAATTGGAATAGTTAGCAGAGTAGTACAGACAGCAAAGCATAAAAATAAAAATTTTGAAAAACCCCCCCGTATCAGGCTACTGCAGCACCCTCTGGTGGCCTACCGCCATAAAACATATAATTATAAGCCCGCTCTTTAGTGATACCTTTTGAATGCAAAAAACTGCAATGAAATCGGCCCAGTAGTTTTCATAAAAACGGTAATATACATACATACAAACTAACAAACAAGCAACCTCTAACCCCTAATGCATATACCGCCTTCATTTCGTTCCGTCCGTCGTGGGTAAAAATTAAAATGAAAAAAGGGATAGATACCCTATAGGAATAAAATAGGGCACAATATAAGCAGTATGAGTATTGGTAGAAATTATAATACTTACATTTTAAGAATTAAATATTAAAATAATAAAAATAAATTAAAATATTCATATAATATCTTAAATTAAAATAAATCTTGCATGTCCTTTGGTTTACTAAAAACTACCTATTGATTAACAACGCAAAGAAGTTTACAACTTCGTCGTGACCTACTTAATTACTTAACCATTTTAGTAAATTTTAAGTAAAAAGTGCCCGTCCAAACGTGTTAAGTGATAAGCCCCGCCCACCTACTTAACAGAAAAATAGAAAAATTTCTAAATTATTTGTTTACTTGTGTACTAAATTACTTATCTACTTATCTACTAAAATGTCCGTTCACACGTATTAATTCACTTAAAATTTACTTAAATTTTAGTTAACTACTTATCTACTTAATACGTGTGGACGGGACATAAGGAAGCAACGCTATTTCTCAGTGCGTTCTTTATATCATATGCAATTTTTATTTTCAATTTAAACAAAAAAAAAACAAACAAACAAACAAAATACTCTTTATTGTGCACACACTAGGTAACAAAGAAAATTAATTTAAACGTATAAAAAACGTGTAAAAAATACATAAAAATACATAATTCTAATTCAGTTTAACAGATAGGTTAACACACTAGGTAACAAAGAAAATTAATTTAAACGTATAAAAAACGTGTAAAAAATACATAAAAATACATAATTCTAATTCAGTTTAACAGATAGGTACCTACCTACACGTAAGTTTATAAACCAACAGAAGAAACGTAGCTCAATTCACGCAGTAAAACAAAGCTACGCGACTTATCGACAATCCCAAACTCACAGACGGTTAACTAAACTCAAGACAAATTTACATGACGACAAGTAAAACATACACAGTTCCGGTGAGACAAACTTGCTCAATTTAACACTGTCGCATTGGAAGCGGGAGACAACCAAGTATTCCATCTAACTATCTGAAGTCTCGTTTCGTAGTTAAACAAGCATTATACTAAATTTATTTACTACTTTACCACGCGAGATCCAACTTAGCGACTTATCTTCTCTACAAAGAGACTGTCATCGCAAAGCTGAAACAATCGCAAGGTTTAATTTATGCTCAGTATAATAACCACAGAGTAAGAACTACTCGTAAATGTGGTCATTATGTGAAACGAAAGTCCTAACAAGACATTTTTAAATATCTTTTTAATTAAGTCATGTTACATATTATAAAATAATTAACTCATCCTATTATCCTTTTAATATTAATAAACATGAAAGTTTGTGAAGATGTTTGCATGTTTGTTCCTCAATCACGCCACAACTACTTAACCGATTTGGCTGAAATTTGGAATGGAGATAGCCTGATAGAGGTACCCTGGATTAACACATAGGCTACTTTTTATCCCGAAAAAGTTCAGGGTTCCCGCGGGATTTGTATAAAAACGATATCCACGCGCGCTAAACCACGGGTATCATTTAATATCTAATACCTATTATGTATCCTAATCCATCATTCTACTTATAGGTGCACTTTATTTTCATGTTGTTCTATAAATCTAAATTGAAACCATTTTACCGCGGGCGAAGCCGCTGGCAAAAGCTAGTATTAAATAAAACGGTCAGGTGGTACGGTCTCTTGATGATAATAACACGACATACATGGGTAGATATTGCATAAAAGACAAATAAAAATAATATTTATAGTATTGGGTATGTATTAAATTTTACAAAGCACTCTTGAAAACAATTAAGAGATCTGGGGACACGTTTTGCCCCGTACGATAGTACGCCTAGAAGTCTGCGTTTTGCTACTCATAATAAAATTATATGAAAAAGTTCATCAGGTTGTATGAATATTAAATCGAAACTGTTTTTAAAAACTGTACACCAATAAGTAAAATTAAAATATCTGTCACAGTATTTCAAGTGGTACTCCTGCAATCTGCATATTAACATAATTTGGCTTCATTTTTTAAGAATAGCTACAAAGATGGATGAATTTTTTCTCAGTTTTATAGGTTAAAGTGTGTGCTGAAAACTATAATATTTTTAATCTCAATATTCAAAGAGTCCATTATTTAGTGTCCTGTGTCCTATGAAGTATAATATTATAACAAAGGAAAAAAAAAACAAGGAATTGTTTCAAGAGACCCTCCCAAAGATTTCCAAACTGAGAGCAAAATTATCTGTAGAGTCTTGTTACTCTCATGTACTAGTAACTCCCTCGGGGCAAAGTACTCCCTAATTTATGCCCACAGCGGTCTACAAACACTGCAACCGTGGATACGGGCACAGAAAGTTCACAACTCCATCTCTGTTTGAGGGTAGCTCAACTTTTGGATTTTGGTACTCGTACGATTATCTATGTAAAGCTGGCCTGATTTCAAAACTTTGAATAGTCCCTCCGAAATTTCGTACGAGGTAACTCATATTTTCAGTATATTTTGTGGGTAGATTGTTTATTGTGAGAGTATAATTGAGCACACCTACTCATACTTCCAGACTTTCACATAGATTTGCTTTAAACTCATAAACTATTGTAAATTTAAAATTAAAAAAAAAACCCCGCCTGCTATCAAAAAATCATGATATACATTTTTGAAATCCTTAATAAGACCTCTTTAATTTGATTTATTTTTTTATACTTCAAATAATGGCATCTCACAGCCACCATATTGTTTTTTTATGTCACTTGTCTAAAATCCGTTCAGCGGCGGTTTGGAAGATATGAAGTAGTAAAGAATATTACATGCATACATAATTACATACATACAAGATACGCGCGAAAAACATTACCATTCCTGGCAGTCGGATAAAAAGAAGGCGTTCGGGCAGATTGAAAACTTCCGACACTTAGGTCATCCACCAATGCACACTGGAGCAGCGAGGTGGAATATGCTCTAGGCCTCCTCAAGAGGACACGTGCTCAGTAGTGGACCATGGGTTGAAGCCAAATGTTTGATACCCTTTACGAGATAAAATCTGAATTTAGAACGTCCCAAAATATTCTTAATTATTTTCCGGGAGTATAAATTAAAATCGCTCATTCATAAAATTCCCATCACGGGCAAAGGGAATAAAAATCAAAAGCTATTTCAAATGTAAGCAATCAGTACAATCACCGCGACGCCTTATTACCATGGGAATATTAATTAAAACATTTAATTCCTTCGTATTTTTTTCTTTCTGAAAATACAATTGAAAATTGTGAAACGTAACTTATTTTGTTAAGTATTTATAATTTCGTGAGTAATTGTATGTTTAATGTACTTTGTGTGTGTTTAAGAGATTAGTAAATAATGTGTTTAATATTGTCTGTAGTAATATTTAACTTATACAGGATATATGTATGTCGGAGGTCATAAAATGGAACATCAAGCCGTAACAAGCTTGGGTGAATTCGGATGAAAGTTGAAGATGGCAGCACTATGCAAATAAATGTCTACTGCCATTTTGTGAATAATGTGTTCTGTATCGTCAGTTGTAATCGCGTATTAAATTGTAACGTGCCTAAAACCTGTGTTAATGAGTTTCTGACTAAAGTGATGTAAACGCCTACTGTGTTAATATTTCCCGAACCACCCACCCGTCTTCTCCGAATTATAAATAAATACATTGTAATTTAAAAAACACATCCGACACTCATATTAACAAAATGGAATGAAGGGCCTGACAAGAATGAATAGCAATGTTTTGGCGCGGGTACCATTTGTAAACGTAACCATTGTAAATTGAACTTAATCTAGCGAAGGAAGTGTTAGCTGGCGTACATAAAAAAGTGCCTGGCAATAAAATACTGAGCTGTTTTAATTTTTAGCCACGGTTGAAGCTTCCTTGGGTTGACTTTTAATGGGGGCCACTTGAATGTTACTTGATATAAGTGTGTTTGCTTACCCAGAGGTACCTATAAGGTATGTTGATGCAATTTTCGCGCGCGGAGACGCAATTTTTGCGCGCCCAAAAAAACCGAAATTTATTAAATCCCTTTTTTAAAATCACATATAATCATTATGCAAACATGAAATATCACTATTTTGTCAGTGTTATAACTATCACTGTGAATGTGGGGTTACCCAGCCTGGACCAACGACACCCATGCAAGCACCTTAATGCGCAATTTTTGGTGCGGGAGACGCCAAAATATTTAAAATAAACTATGAAGTACTTTTCTTTTCACACAGCACCATATAAACATTCATACCGCCATTTCGATAATGTCATAACTGTCACAGACTATATAAACACTGCTAGACCTATGTATTCGATTATACCAATCACAATCGAATCGATGATCAAATCTTAATGTCACTAATATGGACAATCGATTACGATTAGTTAGTATTTTGATTTTTACACTCGATTAACGCCTACGCGACCAACATAATATTACAAATTAATAAAATTGCTTAATAATTAATTAATATTGCTTAATATTGCTTAATTATTATTTAAATTAATAGTCCCCCCACCAATACATAGTTAGGTTAGGTTAGGTAGGTTCCTGTTTTTATTGACAAAAAAGGGACCCCGCGAAGCGGGGTTCCGTCAACATCTGTGACAGAGTCGAATTATTATGAGATCAAAAAAGCGGGCGGAAGAGGATCTATAGGGGGCTTGGAGGGCGAAGCCTCCTCCGCTAAACAAAACTATACAGATCTTAAATGGAAAAAAGGATAGGTTAGGTTATGGTTCTATGATTTTATTTACGAGAAAAAAGGGACCCCGCGAAGCGGGGTTCCGTCGACATCTGTGACAGAGTCGAATTATTATGAGATCAAAAAAGCGGGCGAAAGGGGATCTATAGGGGGCTTGGAGGGCGAAGCCTCCTCCGCTAAACAAAACTATACAGATCTCAAAGGGAAAAAAGGATAGGTTAGGTTATGGTTCTATGATTTTATTTACGAGAAAAAAGGGACCCCGCGAAGCGGGGTTCCGTCGATATCTGTGACAGAGTCGTATTATTATGAGATTACAAAAGCGGGCGGAAGAGGATCTATAGGGGGCTTGGAGGGCGAAGCCTCCTCCGCTAAACAAAACTATACAGATCTCAAAGGGAAAAAAGGATAGGTTAGGTTATGGTTCTATGATTTTATTTACGAGAAAAAAGGGACCCCGCAAAGCGGGGTCCCGTCGACAGCTATGACGCAGTCATATTATTATGATTTTAGGTGTCAACTTATTACTCCGCCCAACCATTTAATTTAATCGATTGAGTTATATCGATTAATAAAATCGAATACGACGTAAAAATAGAAATAGCATTTGTAATGACGTTGTCGGCTGTCAATGTCAGTATGCCAATTATGTCTGTTGGGTGTTGTTTGTTTTAGTATTTTGAGGTTAAAACTTAGGATATTTATTTTACAAATTTCATGAAATTACGTGCGTAGCGGAAGATTGAGAGTGGTATCACAGCATTCGGGGACGAATTCTTAACAAACTCCTTCCTTTTTCTTACATTACCGACGTTTGGCTTTCGTGATTTAGACGGTTCAGTGGTATCAAAGATAGAATTTCAAACTTCAATAAAAACAAAACTACGCATCTCCGGCAGGAAAAAATTTATGGGGAGGGTTCCCTGCATCTCCCCGCACCCCTCCATCACATTTGCCACTCCAAATTCGTGCAGCTTTTCTACAAAGTTTTACCGCTTCCTTTACAATTTATCTTCTGGATGTTTAATTGACTTTATAAGTAACTAACTTGCATACTTGCTACTAATTGCAGCTTCAACGCTTGGTGAATATTAGTGATTTTACCAAAATTACACGTAAACGCTACAATAATCATAGCCCACAATAAGATTACCTGTGTCGTGGGTGCATGGACAACACACAAAGACAAAAACAAACATCCGACCGAGAACAGAAATTCAAACACATCATTCAAATAGCTGTCTCGCTGGCATCGAACCCAGGAGCCTTGTCATGGCTGTCCGTTATGGTGACCAGTGCCGGATTTATTAGGCCAATTTATTTTGGCTGCCCCATGTAACTTTCTAAAATAATAATTTTCCATTCATAGTAAGGAAGACACTGAATTAATCACTAAGAAAGTTCTTAAAAAAACAAGAATTAATTTTTTTTGCGACACTTATAATAGCAAAATCATCTAAATCATACATCTAAATCATTTTCTGAAATCTGCCGCCCCTAGGATGCTGCCGCCCCTAGGCCGCGGCATATACGGCCTATTGACAAATCCAGGACTGATGGTGACCATTACGCCACGCGGGTCCTCAAACGTCGTAATTATCTATATCTACCTGAGTTATATTCGTAACAAGTTTGCTGGAAGCGTGTAATCTTCGATTAGTTCAGTAAGATCTGAACACGCCGAAAGCAATTTCACCGCATAACAACAGGAATGACTTCGGGCAAAAACTGACAACTTTTGACTTTGCAAAGAGAAACTCTATAGTGTTAAATTCAAAGATCAATCTATTATTGCGTGTTTCGAAAAAAAGTACATAACATTGAATAATATGTTTATACTTTATTATTTTTCATAAAGACGATAAAAAATATGTTTCTAAAGAAATGTTCATGGTTAATTAGTTGTGAACAAAGATTCGGAGATATTCTTATTGGGCCAATAAAATATCAGTGTTTACAATTAGCCTAGTTGACCTAAATACGAACTAAACAAAGAGATTCCGCTTCGATTAAATTAACATATTTTATATATGTATTAACAAATTTAAGCTATACAATTACTAAATTAATTTGTGGTTCCATATGTGGCGTATTGTAAAACTTTACGCTCTGTTAGTAGCAAATTTCCAATTTCAATATGATAATAAAAATTTTATATGGCGTTCTCATTATAATACCATGTTATGCAGAAATATGAATATTGTTCGTTAATGAAAAACAATTAGTAATATGGAATACGTGGACCGTTACACCAGAGAATTGAACAGCTCCACTTTAGTCAATTGTGTTAATTACTCCGATAAGGCAACATACAAACGATTTTTTTTTGCAATAATATTAATATAGTTAATAGGCGTTACTTTGCGGAAATACATTTTTATTAAGATAGTATTAGCGTATGTATGATGAAGTACTCGGTTTTGACGCCGCGCGTGCAACCTGAAAATGCCGCGTGGAGGCCCATTTTCAGCGTTAAATTAAAATGATAAATAATGGAGATAGAGTTCCGAGAGCACAGAGTTATTTTTTGGAAATTTCCTCTTCTTTAAGAATCTTATTTTAAAATTTCTTAAATATCAACAGTTTGGGAGACATTAACAAAACACAAAATACCTTTTTTCTTCAACTTTATTCTGTTAATAACTTTTGCAATTTTTTAGGTGCTGGTAAACGCTTCCGAAACATTTTTCTAGACATTATTCCGAACAGAATGAGCTATCGCACGTATTTTAAGAGCAGTATCTCTATTTTTCACCATTTTGAACTTATTGCTTAGACTACTTCCTTAATTGGCACTACTCTGACCGGTCCTGGGCCATTTGAATCCAGCGGTTTTCATGTCTTCTTTAGGTCGTCAGTCCACCTGGTCCGGAGAGGTCATTTCTTTTACCGAGACGTGACCACGTGGCCGCCATTCGGGGACTTTGCGACCCATCGATTTTCTGTCCATCGAACGATGTAGCCAGCCCATTCTTCAGCTGGCTTACTCTACTATTTTGTTTAAAATAAAATGCAACACTAAAATTTTATTTCGTTACAATATATTGGTTTGAACAAAGCCCAAAGGTTAATTGAGTTAAGCGCAATGAACGAAAAGCGCAGTATGCTAACATAAATAATTAAAGAGCATTTTAAACGCAAAAGTACTAACAATTGTAGTATGCTTTTGGCACAGTTTCAAAGTAATTTTTTAATAAAATTCAGTAGCTTTGGCGCCGTTGGGTGCTTGAGAAAAGATGTCTTTATTTGAAACTAACTTGTACAAATGTCTTACTTCACTTTCGTGTAATACAAATAATACAAAATATAAGCCCTCTAGAGTGCGTCGTCAATATGACTAAACTCAATAGTTCTCACATACCTACTTAATTCTGTGCATCTTCCGATAATCGCCACCTGATGATAAGTGTCACCCATTAATATTTTTTTACTGATTAAAAGTAGAAAACCTGCGTATATGTATGCGTGTGAGCTTCACTTTATGCTTTATCAAACAGAAGTAAATTTCGATTATAGCAATCAATAGTCGGTTTCCAACAGATTTTTAATTATTATTTATTCGATAAACTAATCAACAGTTACTATGAATCAATATAATTGCTTTTCACAGTACTTTAAAACCTTCTAAACTGCTTTATGCGCCCTACAAATATTGATGCACTTTCCAAACATCTCAAGAGCATAGTAGGCTTTCTTTGAGATATAAAATATAACATATTTTATTGCCATCAATAAAAAAACATTTCCAAGGCACGATACAGTTACTCACAATTATTATTGTATATTATTTATGTGAGCGCGGTTTTACCTAGCTCGTGATTAATGATTGGACGTATCGTAAGCGGTATTACTCAGGCTGCCATATTTGGTCGCCATTGTGGTCAATTTAATAATATTTGCCCGTAAATGTGCGGTAGCGCGCGAGATAAATCTCTAAAGTTTATTGTAACCGACTGTACTATAGAGAAGAAATTGGCTTAAAGTTATTGTTTATCTAACTGTACTCTGATTCGTAATTCGAAGTACAAACTGACGCTTAGTTTGTCATAATTTGTAGCAATGACGTCATGGTACGTCATAAGTTAAACTTATTACCAAGAAGGTTCCCCTTTCTGTGTAAGTAAAGACAATTACACATACTTTTATACAATTTATACAATTACTACATTAGGTATATCTATTAGAGATCCGTAATGAGTTCGAAATTGAACTACATTATTTTGGCTTTCATTTAAATATTTCATTTTCGTGAATAAATGTAGTTATTTAGCCATAAAGGGGCGGCTTAGAATACTAACCCTAATGGCTAATCCCACGCTGGATGGGTTGTAAGAGGCGACTAAATCCGAAATGCTGGTGGTAGGGCTCTTTGGAGGAATTATATTGGTAATATTCATTTTAATTGTTAATAAATACCATTATTACTATTATTATTTCTCCATGGGGTTCGCCTGGATAGCTACTACCCTACAGCACGAGTCAACTGCCAAACGACTCATCGTGTTCCGACTGGGGGCTTGAGAGCCAGTTCTTTCATTCTTGGCCGACAACGCATCAGTGATGCTTTTGGTGTTGCTGATGTTCACGGGCGACGATAGCTACATACCATCAGGTGGATCGACAATTCGTTTGTCGGCTATTTCCACAAAAAAAATATTTGTTAGACATCTGTGTGTAATTTGATAATTAATTATTGTTACCGACATGATGATTTTATACAGCAGTTATTTAAGAAACATGATTTTGAGACGTAGATTCCGAAACAGTTATTTGTAGTAGGTATTTTTGTCTTTATATCATGCCAAAACTACCTGAACAAACTGGATGTGGTTTTCACAATTGTATTGCTGGAGATTTTACTTAAAAACAGGTGCGTGTTTCATCTTGATATGGCACCTAGAAGCCAATAATTATTTATTAATTTCAACATAGGTAGGAAAACGTTCGAAAACGCGGGCAAAAGCTAGTCAAATGTCACATCAAAAATTTAGATTTCTGTTTTTCAATTCCGTGCAAACTTTGAGTACCTGTACCAAATCTTAAGCACAAAAGTTTTTTATACTCGTAGATCCTACCTTGTATCCTAAATTAAACATAACTATGACTAAAACGGGTTTGTCTCATATTATTGTTTACCTAACTGTATGATAATTCATAATTCCGAATATAACATGTAAATGTATGCACAGAATACTATAAAATATAGAGCTGAACAATACCCGGCAGCTTTGAAATGAATAATGGGCTGTTTCAAATACGTAGAAACGGCCAACTCAGAAAATGCAGGTATTTTTACGGAATTTTTTCATATGATCTATTTACGTTACTTAATAAACAAAGACTATAGTATTCGCAGTATCTCGCTGCACTCATTGACGTAAAAATGCGAGCAGCGCGAAGCATATAACATAAGCTATAATAACACAGAGAATCTCCTAAAATAAATATAACTCTTATAATAAATTACTATCTCTCACTGACACACACACACACACACACACACACACACACACACACACACACACACACACGCAGACAGACACACACACACACTTGCGTCTATTAGAAGAATGATGTATTAAAGAAGAGCGGGAACACTTGCCACAAACATATTATGTTTTTATATGTTTAATAAGTGTTCTCAACCACTGTTTGAATATGTAACTGTAACTTTAATAGACAAATAAAGATTTTTTGTATTTTTGTATATTGCGCGCTCACTTGCACTTAGGTCTACGTGACCTAAAGTCTATTGAAGATTGAAGCCACGTGGCGCCAATGCATTGGGCCATACATGGTGTTCGCGGTGTCGGTTCTATACGCTAGTAATAATACTTCAATGGTTGCAATTTATTATTTTCTTATTGCCAAACGTATAAGAAACATCGGCTACTGTTTTGATTTCGTCTATAATAAATTTTAATTGTTAAAAGTTTAATTGCATTAAGATTTAACACAACACAAAATTCGATTTAATACATTCCCTTTTACAATCATTGATAACACCAAAATAAACTTTTTTTAATTCCGAGGCAAAGGTAATATTCATATTCAGCCAATGGATACAAAAAG
The DNA here is from genome assembly GCA_963932265.1 of Thymelicus lineola. NCBI lineage: Eukaryota > Metazoa > Arthropoda > Insecta > Lepidoptera > Hesperiidae > Thymelicus > Thymelicus lineola. Next base: position 6,330,245 of record OZ010698.1, on the reverse strand, counting down.
GTTTGGCGCTGCGGGGGGTCGACCCAATAACGCATGCCAGGGTCTAATGTACATGGTTTATCTTAAAAAATGAATACGAAAGAACAATGAGAATTTTTGTGGGATCGCGCCCTTTTGTGAACGAGTGGGAGTTGATTCATGTCGTTAACATGGCCGCGCTTTTCAAATTTCAAAAGTTCTGCGTTTGAACTTTGACGCTTGACGGCTTAATTTTTTAACCGTTGTGTTGGCACTTTACGTGGCATTGGCACCGAATTAATAGTTTTTAGGGTTCCGACAAAACCAAAAACGGAACCCTTATAGGATCACTCGTGTGTCTATCCTCCTTTTACTCCGAAACTACTGGACCAAATGATTTGAAATTTGGTACTCATGTAATTTTTTGTGACCAAAAGACGAAGGTATAAAGTAGTAAGCAACTTAATTTTGAAAAAAATGTCATGACCATATCATGCAGTATGTCAAGTGAAAGGCTTTGTTTTGAGGATCTCAAATATAATTTCATTATTATTCTGCAATGGATAGTTTTAAAATTACTCAAGAAAGAAGAAATATTAGAGTCAAAAATTGACCATTCCCCCCTCTTATCTCCGAAACTACTGACGCGAAGTTTTGAAAAAAAATCAGAGAATAGTTCTTTAATTAAATATTACAGGAAAATTAATAAGAAGTCTTTGGTCTTAAAAAAGGGCAAAAATAAATAAAATAGAACATAACTGTAAGTACATAATCAACGTACGGAACCTCTCCAAGCGAGTTTAACTCGCACTTAGCAAGTTTATTTTGTTAGGATCTGCCTGTATTCTACAGATACCATTGGAGGTATGATATACTAGAACTTACTGCTAAACGGAATGGAATATCTTCAAGATATAACTGGTAGAATATAGGTAGGTATATATTTTTATACAAAAAATTTTCAAATTATGTAAAATTGTAACTAAAATTATGTGTTAAAATTATAATAGTAATTTTTATTTTATTTTAATTAAACAAAACCTTGTACAATTTGTAGCTGTCGCCTGTGAATGATATTGTAACCTTCCAGCCTGTATTATACAAGGCCTTGGCTTACTTGTGTGAATGATGAACAATTTATGTAGATACCTGTAACAGAAAAGAAAACAAAATTAGAGTGTTTTTTATTCATTCCTTATTCATTCCTTCGTTTTTATTTTAATGATTTAAGAGGGAAAAAGGATGAGGGGCAGAATTTTATCATATTATGCTATTCGTGGAGGAGTTCGACGTTCAAACTACGGTAACAGCCCGTCTCTATTTTATCGCATTTTTGCATCAAAACAAGGATTAACTATTATAATATTTTGTTTTTCCCGTGACCTGCGTATAATCTATTTTTTACCTCACTGCTAAGGAAGGGTTGTTTTTCGCGCGTATCTTGTATGTACGTAATTATATATGCATGTAATATTCTTTATTATCTTATATCTTCCAAACCGCTGGACTAATTTATATAATTCAGATATCGTTAGATTCGTCTTGATAACCCAAGTGTTCTTAGGTAGTGATGTTAAAAAAAAAATATAGTGGCTGTGAGATGCCATTGTTTGAAGTATCAAAAAATAAAAATAAATCAAACAATGAAATATTTTGGGCATAAAATTAAAGAGCTCACCATAAAGATTTCAAAAAAGTCTATAATGTTAAGTAAGTTTTTCTTTTCTTTTTGTAAACTTATTGAATATTGTGTGGTGGGTGTATCTAATTTAAATGGAAGACCAATTTTTGCTAGTCTAATCTGCTTTTTAGGAAATGAATTTAACTATTTTTTATATTATAAATGACTTATTAAAAAAATTATTAAAGAAATGAAATAAGAATCCTTTAATTATAAATTATTTTATTATTATTGTATAGAAATTATATTTTAGATACTGATTTGGTTTATGTTAATTATAATTAAATTATTGCTTGTAATTTTTTATGAAAATTATTAAATGTGTATAATAATTGTATTTTTATTACATGGATGGATTGTAAGAATTTATTTACATTTTATAATAAAGTCCCAAAACAAATACATGACTTACCGGTGCAATCTTTTAAGAAACGTGTAAAGGCTCAGCTCTTAGGCAAGGGCTACTATAGCATAAATGAATATTTAAATGACAAGGATGCTTGGAAATGACTAGCTAGGCAACCAGTTCTGCACAGGTTAAAGAATACCTATTTTTGTAATAGATATAAGTTTTATTTTTAAAAGATGTGCTGAGGAGTTTCTTTACGGCTTTTCTTCTCCTCCATGACAAAGCACCTTTCCGAAAAGCTAGTAGATTAAAAAAATGACGTGCATAAGAGTATCAGTGATACCTACATGAATAAAGATTATTTCATTTCATTTCATTTCATTTATTAAATAATTGATATAATTGTGTAATATTAGTTGAATATTTAATAATTAATGTCTGGACATAATGATATTTTAAATGCCAATATTTCTATTATTTAATTGAAACTGCTCGTAAATTCTTGTAAATCATGGTATTATATTAATTTTATTTCCTGTGATATACATTTTGCATGCCGTGAAAGGTGGATTGTGGCGGACTTATCTATATTTTATTACTGTGTGTTATTGTAAATACCCACATTCAAGCAAATAAATGATTTGAATTTGAATTTGAGTTTTTTGATAGCAGGCGGGTTTTTTATTTTTTTAATTTGTACTAGTTTACCAACAATATCGCATGACAGATCTGTAATCATACTTCACTTAGATCTGCAATTCCCTGTCAAGGATTCTGTCACTCTGTCAACATTAATTTTCCCTTCAATTTTCCTTTCCATCAGGTGTAGTGCTACTTATGTCAAGAGTAGTTCCAGAGAGGTAATATGTATCGGACGATCGATACGATTTCCGGATGTAAAATTTATACCGGTCAGTACTAATATTAGTGTTTTTTTTTATAATAACATTAGTTATTTTTTGTATACCCTAGAACTGCGATTGGTACGATTCTTTTGTAATACCGTTGGCATTTTGTTTTTTAATGCTGTATTTGTAAGTAAGATTAATTAATTCATTATATTTTAACAGTAACCAACAATTGGTTCTTAATGTAGGTAAATAGCCGATGAACAAGCAGAATCACATTACGTTAAGTGAATAAACCACAGCAATTCTTTGTCTAACTATCACCAACAATTTACACAGAAACGCCGATTGGTTTACTGTGTTTTGTGCCAAAGATATGAAAATATTAAATGCTTCCATTTTTATAAGACATTTTGATCAAAGGATTTAATTTCTTTTTTTTATATTATTGCCATATTTATACAATAATGCAAATTACAATTATTCTCATTAAGTAACATACAAGCTTCAACTCATTACAAGTTACCAATGTGCAACACCTACAAATACCCGTCCGGTTTAGCGTCGCAAAAATTCCGAACCGGATCGCCGTGTAAAAAACACCTTAACCAATCATTACCAGATCCAATCACTGGACAGTAACGCGAGATTTAATCCGTTTTTAATTACCCAACCGACAGATTGACAATTTTCCATTTGCGCCCAGAATTGAGTTTTTATTGCGACTCCGAACAATCTATCCCCCGTAAGTAATTGATCATTTCAAAATGTATTTTCTAGGAATCGTTCCAAAGTGTTGTTGGAATTCTCCGTTTTTGATTAAAGTTTTGATCAATGATTGTTTTTCTACATGTAAGTGGTTCTAATAGAACGTTTTAATAGAAGGATTCACAAGAGGTAAAAGTACAGGTGTTTGATTGTCATTTTTAGCCTATGAGACGGTGAACTGGTTTTCATTACAAAAGTATCTATGGTCAAGGATATATCATGAGATACGAGTTATAGTAGTCAGGTAGCTTTGGATATTCGAATTAGGAAAGTAAACTTTCCACCAACTTGGAGTATAGAACCTTTCACCCGGAACCCCCTCATTGTACTCTGCGATACGTATTACTGACAATAGACCTGTCTCAAAGCCCGAAAACATCAATCGTAAGTGATTAATTGTATAAAGTGGTAAAATTCTTTTGTTAATATGGCTCATGATCCTATCAGCCCTTCAGGTGATAGTTACACCCTAGGTCTCAGTGGTCCTTTTGATAACGGTCATACGGACATTGTCCTAATTCTGTAAAGGAACAGGATTTAAACAAATCTTTTACTTTAGCTTTGGGTGTTTCGTTTGAGTGTCTGTCCGTATATTAATGTATTACTCAGAAAATATTGAACAGATTTGCATACCTTTTCTCACATGTAGGTATTACACAAATATGTCTCACAGACGAGATAAAATGCTTTTTATGACAGAAACAGATGCGTATACCGAGAATGGAAGATAAAATTTAGCATGGACATTTTGTCGAGGGTTCGGGAAATAATGTTTCAGGATCTTGTAGCTATTCCGAGATGATGAATTGTTTCTGATTTATATAACTGAGACCACTTAATAAAAAAGAAGGGGTAAATTCGAAGTTTATGAAACAAAAATGTTGTGAGTCAGTTCCTATCCGAGTAATTCTATAGAACTTGGCTTGACACGCTGCCGCATGTCTAGAAAAATTATATTAACCAATTTTACGATCATCCATCCATAGAGGACACAATAATGATCACCGCTAGTACCAAATAATTCTTGATTGATTGCGTAATCCGGAGTTCTTTCACAGAATGGTACTCTTGACTTTACTAAAAGCGAACTATACAGCATCGATTCTATAAAGCGAACAAAACAGAAAAACTGTTGCAAACATGATTTACTTTAAACAAACGGTTCTCGGTCGGTAATTCCGAGTATTCCAATTATTTAATAAGAGCGACAATAACAAAAGACCAGCCGTCTCAGAGCAATAAGGGATAATTAAGAAGAATTGTTAGGAAAAACTCGAGCCCAAATACCGCGTTTGCTCTCGTTAACAACATTGTCATAATAATTGATAACGGGATTAGACTTTGCACTTGAATTAGGATGGTAACAAAAATTTATTTCTTAGATCAAGGGCCAACGTTTATTAGTAAGTTCAATGTCGTGAAGCTTTTTCCCACCATTTCAGTTCGAACCATGTGAACTATAGCTGCTAAAATTACATTTGTAAAAGTATGCTTCAACAATAAAAGTAAGTGGTTCTAACGTCTTTATTTTTACTAAACCTGAACTATTAGTTGTCAAACAGCTTTAATCCATAGTCCTTCGCACTATATACGTAGCCCATTGCCACTTCAGTCGGCTAATTCTTTGAGCTATGTCGGTTACCCTCGTTCGTCTACGGATCTCATCAGTTCTGATTCGATCACGTAAATAAACACTGAGCACAGCCCAAATGCAGGTATTTGAATGTGTGAATATTGTATGCGATTTGTACAGCCTTCTATCACATAGATAAAATAGTAGGTTTTGAAAAATAGATAAAATAAACATTACAGCTAGATTACGAATGTTTACGAAACAAATTATTTCATGAAACTTAGATTTGTCATGAATACGTATTAAACATCGGTAAAACAACAGGGATTGTGAATATAATCATGTGGAATATTTGAAAATATTAAATATTCTGAACACGTATCGAATAATAGAGGTACTTATTGGTATTGAAATTTGTAACAATAGCAATATAGTTTTGTATTTGTCAGAATATTGAATTATAATCTGCATACATTCGTTAGACCTATGTTTACAATACACTTAGGTATTCATGTAGTTTGCGTAGTAAGTATGTATCTCATCAAAAACATAAATGTGAAATAAGAGCCATGTTCAAAAAAAAAAAAGAATTGAAATCTAAATTGGTGCCAAGTTCTGCGTAGAAAAGCCTAAAATTTTAGTCACAAGAACATGTAATTCAAGCTCTACATTTGACTTGGTTAGTTATATTACACATTATAATAAAAAATACTAGTTTCTCTTTATTTATTTCTCTTTATTTATTCCTTTGTATTCACCCAACTAGCTATCTGGATGCCAAATTTTAACTTTCTAGGTCATTTGGAACTGGGTTAGAGTTTTGATCTATACGTCCGTCAGTGATAAAAATTACGATTTTTGAACGTTAATATCTAAATAACCGTTTGAAGTGTGTTTATGAAATTTAGAGTAAGTACATATGTATTTCGTAAGTCTCAATAAATGAGCCAAGTTTGACAGGTATATGTGGAATAGTTTTTGAGTTATGAGGGGGTCAAAAGTGGCTCCAAATGGTTCATGTAATACACACGGAGCTGCTCGCCATGTTGCATGCCAGTTAGCTTGAACATGGCTTGACACGCTACCGCTTAACTAGATACTGACCATTAATGGTAAATGTTTTAATGTTTTATTTTCATTCCAAATCTTTTTATTGACATCACGAAAGCTTGTCAATAACTACCATAACTATAAAATTTAAAACCCCAAAAAAAAAACTTTTTTCAGTAACTTACGGATTGTCGTAAACAAGAATTGCAACGTCAATCTCGGTAAAATCTGTTCGACGTTAAACATGCAATTAGTTCTATAGCAGGACAAGCCGTGCTAATCCCCGAGAGCCTCTCAGGTGGCTTTTTGGACTCATTCGAAACCCTGAAACAAACTCGCTCCAATTAAAAGTGGATTACAATTTGGTGTTCTTGTGGCACAAGTTAAAGGAACACTATGGAAGATAATAGCTGAGGAATAAAATCATCTGACTCCAAATTCTGAGATTAATTTTGTGAAACCAATGAAGGGAAAATCCATTTAATAGGTTAAATAGGTTTTTATGTTATTTGGCCATGCAAACTTAATTCTAGGGTTGAATATCTAAGTTTAATCCCGAATAAATTAGCAAGCAATCACTTCTCCTTCTGAATACACCGTGAATAAAATGTCATATTTTGATTGCAATGAGAGAGAGCTGTTATTGAACGAATCGAATTAATTTGAAATTAACTTGTATCGATGGTTTCTTTCCAATATTGCCGGTGGTCTGTTATAACACATGGACGAACCATTAGGCTCGTCAACTTTTTTTTGGAATTTTCATAGTAATATAATTTAATTGTTTACTTCCGGACTCAAGTCCTTTAAAAAGTATCTAGTACAAGTAACAGTGTTTACTGTTTAATCCTCTGGGCTCTCGTCACTTGGGCCAAACGCTTTTTTCTATCTTGTGATTACGCCTGCATGCCAACAGGATTTGGATTTATTTGCAAGTCGAATCCAGCCTGTTTATTAAAGTACAGTCACTGCAGAGAAAAGTAACCCATCTGTTTGAACAGTTTAATAATAATCAGATGGGTTACTTTTCACTGCAGGTGACCGTATCAGTGAATTACTTAGAAATAAGATAATTTTTACCGAAAGTAGGTACCTACACTTTTCAGGATTCTCAATTCTTCACTGGTTCTATGTTAAACTGAAGTGCTTCTACACTTACTCATAGTAAGGCTTTTGTTTGTTAGACTTTGATCAAGTCAAACTTGACCACGTACTAGATTTATAGATAAGAAAGGATTAGTATTATAGGTATTTCATGCTCAAAGAGCCTCATCGAAGCATTTCCCATATTAAATTCTTTTCCTGATATAACAAAACGCTTCGATGCTATGACATTTAAAACTTCAAAATTATGCATCCATTTTGTGCTTATAAGTTCTCCCCGGAACAATGCCTATTCGCGTCGTTTTCAGTCGTAAATAATGTTCGAGTACCGTGTCCCGGGGTTTATAGCCCCCAGCTTCGATGTTAACTAAATTCGGAGCCAAGCCCTCGGTAAAATTTTCGAACGTAGGTATACAAGCCAAAATTTTAAGGAAACTAAATAATTTAGTTTTATCCAGACTTTGCATTGCATGTTTGACGACCCGTGTGGCGCAATGGTTACCATGCCGGATCACCGCGCGAAGACTCCTGGGTTCGATTCCCAGTGAGGCGGAAATTTGAATGATGAGTTTGAATTTCTGTTCTTGGTCTGGGTGTTTGTCTGTTGTCTTGTGTGTTGTCCATGGCACCCACGACACAGGGAATCCTAGTGTGGGGCTATGAGTGTGAAGCGTTATTATCTATACTAATATTATAAAGAGGAAAAATTTGATTGTTTGCATTAAATAGCAAAGCGAGGGCGATTTCCTAGTTTTTACGGTAAGACGCCTAAATAACCCTGACAGCAAGCAGTATCTTTCGGATTTCAGATTACGTTGGGTCGTAAAACCGTGAAAAGAGGAAGTAATCTTCTAAAGATTCCTTTGCTAACGCCATAGCACTATTCTACGACTAATTTTAATTCATCCTATTAATGTTATAACATAAATGTGAAAGTTTGTGAAGATGTTTGGATGGTTGTTCCTCAATCACGCCACACGAGGGATTTAGAATATATCCTGGATTAACACATAGGCTACTTTTTATCCCGGAAAAGTTCAAGGTTCCCGCGGGATTTGGAAAACATCGATAATATCGATAGATATCGAAAAGCGCGCATAGGCGCGAAGCCATGGGCATATAAATCTAAATCAATTAATTATTATATAATAAAAATTTCGTTTTGAAACCACTTTACCGCGGACGAAATCAAAGTATCAAATACCATTACATCTCGATCTTTGCAGGAGTAAGCCCCTGGCGCCACTATCCATCTTTCACTGTCGCTTTCGTCGAAGATAATTCAAGTTTCATTTACATCGCTTTATTCGTACTAATTGTACTGTCAGCTTCTCCTTTTCTTTCCTGTTAAGTATATAATGGATATTGAACAACCCTCTGTGATATTTCGACGATAACCACGATCAAGCGGTGCTTTATACAGTGCTTCTAAGCTTGTATTAGGTTAAAGTAAAATAAGAATATACACAGATGCTATATTCTTAACCTTTATCACTTAAACCTTTACTTAATGACCTAGAAAAAATATTAAAGCCTCATTAACTTCGGACAAAAGGTGAGTAGATGAGCCAGAAAATGGACTATCAATTAAGTATGTTTTGAAACGTTTGCTGTTAACGTTGACAGATTTTTTTTCTACTATTTAAGTTTAAGAGGTAATATATTCAAATACGATAAGAAAGAGGCAAGCAACGAAAGTTATTTTGTCCAGTTATGATTTTTCCTAAATGTTTCCTAGTTCAAAGATCGTCGAGTTAGCAGATCCGACCCAGCTTCATTGCCTGGTCTAAAGTTAAAGACAAGGTTCTTTATTTTTTATACGTAAGTGCTCGACTACAGTTGCAATTTATGTAAGTAAAGCCGGCGAGTTTGATTTGGGGTCAAGGATGGGTAGAGCTTGCTCTCTGTCCATTTATTTCCTACTTTTCCTCGACATTTAGTTATTTACATTTATCCTTGAGCTGTGGACATATGACCCTGTACAATGCTTTCAAGCTAAACGAAACTGTATTATTTTTCCTTTAAGTTAGCACGTTAACGTAATACTGCCATCGTGTTTTGAGGCATTTTGCCGAGAAGCTAGTTAACCAATTTCCTGGCTTCAAGAATATTCCCAACGTTTTCGCCTAAGTGAAAAATAAGGCTTTCACGCCGCCAGAGGGTCACGATCTTATAATGTACATCCAGGAGTATATTAGCTTTGCATTTTGTAGCCGAGAGACCGCTTTGTTTATGTTTATATTCATTTTAGGTGTTTTATTTCTTGAGCTCTTGATTTGGAGTCTTTATTCTTAAGAAGGGTGTAGTCTAATGGTCTATATAGTTCTTATGATGCTGATACTTATATTCAGTTTAATAATTCAGAGGTTTGTCAAAAGATAACTGTTAAGTCTATCTTTAAGACTTTAACAGAAATGGAAATACGAGTATACGCTTTAATTATGATTTAAATAACTACTGCAAAGAAATTCAGCGAAGTAAAGCGGGCGGGTAATATACAGTATAAGATAAGGTTGATTAACAATTTATTCAACATACTCGTAGTGTCATATCACTAACAAATAACGCTCGACATTTTCTGCGAAAAACTTGTACGGATCTACTGTTCCACTATTAATTATCTGCTATAATTAAATATCTTTACTTATGATGAAATGTTGAACACGATGAACGTTCAAGTTTAAAAGATCCTACCAAAGATGATACAATTGAACGATGTTAAATGACGACAAGCAAGTAAAAGAAAAAGTTCTAAAAAAATGTAACAATGGAAAATGGAGAAACAAAAGTAGAAATAGAAGTAGATATAATAAGAGCGAAGTGGTCTTGTAGTACGATGAACTATTTAAATTTAAGCGAATAAATTGAATAAAATAAAGTTGTTCCACTTTTGCTTCGATACACAAATTAGAATTAAATCGTCCGATAAGTTCAGTCTACTATCTCAATTCACTTGCAACCTTGCGTACTGAAAATGAAGCAGCAAATATTTCCCATTTTACTTCAATAGTAATATACTTTGACAAAAAAATTGTGGTTCTTTTTCAAAGGCAAGTGGTAGCTAGCTAAGCGGGTAATAAATTCGTTACCACCAACGCATCAATACGATGAGATTATACGGGCTGGGATTATAGAACCTGTGACCAATAGTACATGACTACATACGAAGGTATCTTCGTTCGTACCTTCGTTAATTGTTTATGTATAAATACCTCTATTTGTATACTGCTAGACAGGTTGTTCTGAATTAAAAGTGCGCCGCTTGTCAATGTGTTATGGAGAATTGACAGTAACTTAGTGCGAAATTTTTTACTACGGCACAGCCGGTCTGGTAAAATACATAGAAGCTTTTGGTTGTACAGCAAGTTGTATCACAAGCAGGAAAGGTTGGCTTGGACTCCAGATAAATGGAGCCCCCTACAGACTACACCCCAAAACATTGGTAACTTTAAATCATCCATCCATCCATCAATCCTTGGCGGTCCACTGCTGGACATAGGCCTCCCCTAACTCACACCACTCTGACCAGCCCTGAGGCTTCTTAATCCAGCGGATTCCCGCTGTCTTATTCAGGTCCTCAGTCCACCTGGTCGAGGGGCATCCTATGTTCCTTTTTCCAAGGCGTGAGCGCAATTCGATTCCTTCGAAATATGTGGCCAGCCCATTGCAACTTCAGCCTTCTTATTCGATGAGCTATGTCGGTTAACCTTGTTCGTCTACGGATTTCATCATTTCTGACTCGATCACGTAGAGAAATACCCGAGCATAGCCCTTTCCATAGCCCGTTGTATGACTTTGAGCTTGTGGTTTGGGCCAATAGTAAAGGATCACGTCTCGGAGCCGTATGTTATCACTAGCAACACGCTGGTCGAACACCTTCGTTTTCAGGCTCTGAGGTAATGTTTTGGACGATAAGATAATTATGACGCATTTTCTCGAACGTTGCCCATCAAAGTGACTTTAATATGAAAATAAAAATTATCCTTCACCATTAAAATTAATATTTGTAAAATTATTATTACGCTTTGTAATTAAAATACTGGAATTATATTGTAATAAAACAGAATATCGCTCCGAAGAGTAAATCCTATACTGATTGAATACCAGCATCCGGTAAAGCAATTATGAACTAAAACCCCTTGACAGAGTCGTGATGGGAAATTTTGATGGTCGCAATAAATACGGCTTTAGTGTCTAAAAGTTAGACTGTAACCATTAGGTTTATTGGGAAAATAAAACGTTTTGAAGTATAAAATGAGTGTGATTAATCTATAACCATTAAATTCGCCATGAAGTCGGAAGTAGTAATCGGTTATGCGGATAACTGAAAAGTAGACCATTATCCCGAGAATAAATATTTTTCGTATTCAGAGAATATATTATACTATAATCCAGGTAAAGTTTATTTCAAAACAGGTATGGGGGAAAATAAGGACCTAAGCATCCCATCCATCCATCAGCCCTTGGAGGTCCACTGCTGGACATAGGCCCTAAGCATTGCCTAAGCTTTGCATTTACCATTTGCATTTGCATTTTTGCATTGCCTTGCATAAAAATAAAATCTGAAAATGAAAAGTATTCTTCAAGAACTTTTTAAAATTAGTTGATTGATTAAAATGACGCAAGCACACACATCAAAACAGCACAATATAATATTATACGAGTACAAACAAAAATACGCTTGAGCGGAAGCGCAAAATAAAAATATCTAGGAATAACCTTTGTAAATCTTATATAAAAATCTCGTGTCATGATGTTTGTGGTCGCACTCCTCCGAAACGGTTCGACCGATTTTTTTTGTGTATATTATTGGGTAGATATGAGAATAAATCGTAAAGTATATTTCATACTGCTAGGTGATTTGGGTGTACCTATCCAAAAAAAAAATTGGTAGGACAACGTTTGCCGAGTCAACTAGTTTATTGTATTATATTGTAGTTGCCTCCATTTACAGAACAGACCAGTTTAATTTTAAAAATAGCGGAAAGTAAAACATTACATAACTTCAATCAGTATCCGTAACCGATAAAAACAACAAGGAGCGGATATGTCACAAAAGGTTTTAATAGACGTTCTTCATGAGAAATTTTAATACCTACCGGCTTTATTCGTGTCAGGGCTTTCGGCCAGTCACTGCCGGCTAACCGAACGTTTTTATTAAAACTGAGACTACGAGTACATCATCGTTGGTATTTACACGAAATCTAATAACATTCCTTTCATTAATAATTAATTAACAGGTCAATATGAAATCATCAGCAACACGTAACTGAGCTGTGTTCAGCTTTTCTTTCATTAGGAATAAGAAGCTAAGCTCGGCGGCTTATGTTGATCCTAAGTAACTGAGTTAGGAACAAGGGGTTCGGTCAGTTGTTTGATGGGTGACCGCTAGTGTCAAAAATTTTTTGATCGCTTCTGTGTGTTATTGGTCACGGTTATTATCGTAAGATAGCAGTCATTAGGCCATAGCTTGCGGACTGCATAAAAACTTTTGCTACTTGGGTTTGTCACTAACCAATCCGCATAGGAGCAGCATAATGGAGATTCCTTCAGACCTCCTTATACATGTAGTTGGCTATTAAATAGTTAACGTCAAACTGCAACGTAGGTACCTTACAGTACTTAACAGTACGGCTGACGTATCTTGACGCGTCTGAACTTCGCGCAGAAGGCTGTGCAGTAGCATAATTCGGCAATGCTCGGTACGCGACGTGTTATGTCTCAGTCACACGTTAGCAAGTTCGTGTCGCTATCTCTGTCTTACATGCGCTAAAGTTCGCAAAGCCTATGTTCAGACGCGCCAAGATATGAGTACGTCGGCCGTACTGTACTAGCCACACCGGAAAAACAAGAAGCTCCTTCGACGTAGAACAAATAAAATTCACTCGTCAATCACTCTGAATTTAAATAATTCTCTCTGTCTCTTTACTCGAGCACTCTTGGTAGAGTGGTCGTGATTTCATGGTGATTTTTGTCGTTGGACTTCCTTGCTATCGCAATTTTAAATTGTTCATTCAAGTTCAAATAGTAAATTCAGTTTAGATGTATTAAGAAACAGAATTTCAAATTTCGTTTCATTTAAACAATGAACACAATATCCTGGCCCTTACGCCCCAACTCAGAGCCAGTAACGGTTACTTAAATCGCTCCTTAGTACAGAATTTGTATGGTGATTCTTTACTAAGGAGCAACTTAAGTAACCGCTAGTGAGTCTTAGTTGGGGCGTTAGTCTATTTGAATTCGGTAACAGATAACGATAATATTTATATCCGAAGTAACGATTTATTCCAGAAACATTTGATATTGTACACCTTAGACTAATATACGGTTGTATACCAACGTTGTTAGCGACGGATAAAAACAAAGCATCTATAAAGCCGTGATTACGTCATAATGGCTTGTGATAGACGCTCGTAATGAGAAATTTTAATACCAGCTTTTCGTGTCGGCAAGCTTTTGACCAGTCACCGTGCCAGAGTTACAGCTTCGTTCTTATTAAAATACTGGGTCATCGATTTAACTAGTAATAATGAAATCAAAGCGGAAAATTACAAACAAACAAAACAAAAAGTTGAAGAATGGGTCCCAACTGTTAATCCGTCTATGGTGTAGTTGTTCAGTATTATAATACTTTTAACAACATTCTAAGCTACTCCAATCCGTACTGGAGCAGCGTGGTGGAGTATGCTCTAGGCCTCCTCAAGAGGAGAGACCTGTGCCTTGTAGTGGGCCATTAATGGGTTGAAGCCAAAGCTACTGGGCTTATTTTTTCTTTTCAGTTTTTTTTAAGCAGTCAGTTTTTTTTATTAATTTTTAATAGACAGGAGTTATGGATTGAATAGTAGGCCGTATATAAATAGTAGGAATGCCCGTAAAAAGGCAGAATTTATATGGGACTAATTTCACCAGCTCTTAATAGGCAGCTACTAATGATAATCTTATTAAATTCAACTAGCTAGCTAGTTGGAGCAGGTGTTTCTATTTAGCATCAATTTTTCAGAACGTGACCTACTTTAGAAGCCAGCAAAATATAGTTTCATCGCTGTGCTTCTGAAAAATAAGGCTGAAAAGCGGACAATATGCAAACTTTGACCGTCGCGTAAGCGTCATCAGAATCTTTTGAATAATGACGATAAAAACTATAGCTTAAATAACTAAAAGTCAGCTTAGCGCTATGTGCTGAAATTGTTACGGCCGGTCTCAATACTATACCACCGATTAAACTCTGGATTAAACTAGAGATAAAAAGTACTATCTACCGGTAACTGCCGTCTCTCTATTAAAAAGTAAGCAAACGAAGTGAAGATCATCGGTAGATAATATTTCCGTGACATTTCTCTCTGGCTTTTACGTCCCTCTGAAATTTTTCATTTTTGCATTACAACTTTTTTATACTTTTGGAACGAAGTTCCTTATCGCGCGTTATGAAAGGGGGCTAGAAGGAAAATTTTCTTACGAAATGTTGGTAAGATACTTTTTGAAGTGATTCACAGAGTTTTACAGAGATGGCGCTGTACAACAAAACAATACTTAAATCGAAAGGCGAACTTCGTTCCATCCGGGTGTCCCTTGACACCTCTCATGTTTTTATTATAAAAATAAACTCCGTGTTTTTGCATATAAACTTATCGCACTTTAAGTTTTAATATTAAATGATAATTTGTTCCAAATGTACTGTGAATTTTGCAGATAAAGTTAATAAAATAATGATATTATACTGTAACCTCGTACAATGTTTCAATAGTAACAAAACGCAACATTTGACGTTTAGCACTGTTAACCCGACCGCTGACATGGTGACATGTGTTATTGTCATTTGACATTCGTCTGTGACGCTTGGTTTGCTTGGAAAACCCAAAATACAAACAACGTATGTGTTATCATAATTTTAGTAATATAAATTAGGTTTATGAGTAAATGAAATACATGACTGAACACTGTGAGTACTGACTTTATTTGTTAATAAAATATATTATTATCTTTAGTTAACAAAATTGTTGCCAAATTTCTTTTCAGATGAAGTCCAGACCCCTCAAAAGATGATGTGCCTTTCTTCTTAAGGCTATTGGATATTCATGTAGCCGGGACACACCATTATTCCTGAAAAGGTACAACTTTTTTGTTCTTATTTCAAAAATATATCTGATCTTAATTGTGTTCTTGTTTTATTAAAATACCTTCTTACCTAGAACTTCAAAGAAAATAATTTTATTGTCCTCAATTCTCATTTACTCCTGTTTTGTTTAATCTTAATTTAGGTACTTATTTTTATTTTTTAATTTGGATTTGGATTCAACAATACAGCCATAATAATATTATATTTTATACCAGGATAATTTCGGCGATCTTGGTATTAAAAAAGACGGAATCAAATGCATAGGCTTCGCGCAATTCATTATCACTAATCACTGAATAATAAATCCATGATTTTTTGATAAATTTTCTTTACAATACACAAATTATCTACAAATTACAATCTACAAGTTATCCGTCGAAATCGAGCGATATGAAAAATTCCGACAGTTAGTAACTTCTATTACCGACAGCTAGCTGTCAAAGCGTTATTGAGATTTATTTTTGTATAGACCAACATATCTACGGTATTACTAGGCCCTCCGGACGGCAGATCAATGTCACCGGTAGATATTTTATGTTTTATATCCACCGAAGGTTATTGAGACGCAAAAATTGACAGCTATGACAGATAACATACTAATGGTTGCTTTAACTACTGTTTGTTCAACTAATAGTAGGTATATTATTGAGACCGGCCAATAGTCGCAACATCTGTTTTTAATCGACTTTAAAAAAAGGAGGAAGTTCTCAATTCGACTGTTTTTTTATGTTTGATACCTTAGAACTTTCGACAGCAACAAAATCGGCATTTTAGCAACTAATTAGCAACAAATTAGCTACAAATTCTCGTGTATTTTATATAGATTTTTGCCGATTTGCCCATGCCAGCTTAACAGAGCTAAACAAAGACGCCAAGGAGTGAACATCGAGCAATAAGGCTTAACCACCGAAGTTGAATAGAGTGATCAAAACAAGTGCTATATACGCACTGTGGAATATAAAATACGGGAAGAGAAAATATATAACCCCCGCTTTTAACCGTAATGGACTGTGAAGTTTGTCCGGTCGGGGTTTAAGCGGGAAAATACCTACACCAACGAAGAAGTAAGAAGTATGAAATGATTTTTATTGTTGTAAGCGTTTCTACTAAGGGATCACTTTAAATCAATTGTAGATATATCTTTTAGTGGATAGTTTTACAAACTTGGGATTGAATTTATTTATTCCCGCACTTTTATCAAAAAAAATGCAGAAGTCCCTAATGGACTTATGCATTTTTTTAATATACTCCGAATTGCAAATTGCGCAAACGTATGACGTGTTCTTCTGAGGTTCCACACTCTTAATGTTATATATTTTTATTCCGAGGCTTTGTAGAGCTGGTATTTGGTAATTAGTTTTACAAATTATTTATACCTATTCCGGCATTTATAGTTTCTGAAAATACTGATTTTTAAAGGTATACACAAAAGACAAGCATAAACACCCAGTCCGAGAACAGAAATTTAAACTCATCTATTCATTAACTCGATTGTAAATTTTAAGTGCCATCATTTACAATTATTGGATTTTTCTATTTTTAGAATTGTTTGCAAACGTTTACTTAAATTTGGCGCATTTAAACTTAAATATATGACATGGTCTCTCAAAGGGCACACACACACAATACCTATGTATTCTCTTATTAATAACTTTATTCACCATCTTAACTCTGTGTGATCCATTTAAAGCGTACATACGCCCCAACTCAGAGTCACTAACGGTTACTTAAATCACTCCAACAGTACAGAACTTGTATGGTGATTCTTTACTAAAGAACAATTAAAGTAACCGTTAGTGACTCTGAGTTGGGGCGTTAGACTTTGACTTTGCTCCGATAACAGTCAAAATTTCTAGATCTTATGATGATGTAGACAACACTGAATACGAAAAAAATTAAAAGTCATAATAATAATTATTAGGTTAAGGTTGGTTTGGGACCATTGTTCTTATTTGGATAATTTTAAGTTTGAGCAAAACCAAAGTTCACTTTAAAGATCTCAGACCCTAACCTTTGTATACAACGCGTTTTTGAAGCGCATCCAACGAAAGCGCGCATTTTTCGCACTGCATAAGACGAGGCGGACGAGGCGTTTCCTCGTACGATCGCGTTTTCGGCGCCGTAAAAATACGCCGTGTGTACAGGCTCTAAAACTCCCGCTAGGCGAGCTAACGAAAGCCGTTTCTACCCTCTACTTATTTCTTCTTTTCCTCAAGTGTTGTAAGCATCAGGTGAACCAATAAAATATTTACATTACACAGCGTAAAAAAATTCGTCTAATTTATGATTCTTCGATAATTTTATGAGTAAAGGTAATCTTCGAAATGATAACATGAGTTGGATGTACTGACGATTGGATTTATTCATTTGCGAAATATAAATTGATATAATTAAAAACAACGAAATGGAATCTTCTTGATTGTAAACTTTTATGCCTAATCCAAGCATTTTCTCTCTTGAATCCTTATTCATTAAAATTATATTTATGAATGACGTAATGGAATTTTAATTACGAGGCTGGTACTTATCTTTAGAATAGAATAATAAGCGGCTATGGAAATCTGCAATATCGAAACTAAGATGTAATTATTATATTCAAATTCCAAATTTTGAATTTGTAACGATATTCATAAAATACGAAATTAATTGCGAGAGTAATACCTAAAACCGCACAAGCAGCCAAATAATATTTTTTTAGTTTTCTTTTATTTATTACTCGTTGACCTGGCAGTTGTTCTGCAATATTTTTTATATTTATACTGAAGATGGCACTAATAGCACAAAGCCGGCTGTGAAAAAAAGTGTTAAATACTATGAATAGAATATTAGATCTCGTTCTTATCGATTTTTCAAGTAGCGACGTGTCCCGCTCAGCTGATATACTTTGCCCGGAGGATCCATTACATCCACCCATTGTGGTACGATTGCCATTAGTGATAGAATCATCATTGCCTTATAACTCTAATAACCGCAAACTAAACTTTCACAGAGTCGATTATCAGGCTGTCAACAATTATCTAGCAAAGATAAAATGGGACGATTTATTCGCGGACATCGTGGACGTAAATGTATTAGTGAATATCTTTTATCGCGAAATCGGCGACACTATTAAAAAATTTGTACCTATTTCAAAATCATCAAACAATAATTTATACCCGCCTTGGTACTCTAACTGCTTAATAAGAAGATTGAAAGAAAAAAATAAGTATAGAATCAAATACAACAAATTTCATAATCCTTTAGATAACATATCATATCGTATTCTTTCAGAACGCTGTAGCAGGCTGACAACAAAATGTTACCGTGATTATTTATTTAAAACCGAGCAAAATATTTCCACCAACCCGAAACATTTTTGGTCCTACGTTAAACAAAAACGAGGTGGCACTAGCTCACTACCAGCAGTAATAACGGAAGGTACGAAGGAATACTCTAATGGGGTCGACATTTGCAACTTATTCGCCGCACATTTTTGCTCTATATACAGCACAAATTACAATTCAGACTCATTTGCAAACCCTAATGGAGATTCGAACGAAGTCAGTGTAGCCTTTGGTACAATACCTATCGATCGAGATCATATTATCAAAATATTGAAAACCATTGATGCAACCAAAGGAGCGGGGTCAGACGGCATACCCCCAATTTTTATTGTCAATTGCGCCTCAAATCTCGCTTATCCTCTCTACTTAATCTTCAAGGCTTCTCTATATTCGGGTTCATTTCCTTCAGCGTGGAAAACAGCAAAGGTGGTACCTCTTCATAAAGCTGGTGACATACACTCCATAAGAAACTATAGGCCGATCTCCATACTCCCAACATTCTCTAAAGTTTTGGAATTACTGGTCTGTCCATTTATTCAGTCTCATTACGAAAAATATGCCAGCGATTGTCAACATGGCTTTTTAAGATGTAGGTCAACAACAACTAATTTGGTCACATATGTTGAGGATTTAATAGAAGGATTGGACAAAAATGAACAAATCGATGCCATTTATACAGACTTTAGCAAAGCTTTCGACAAAGTTATACATAAAATTTTACTACAAAAATTGTCACGACTAGGATTCACTGGCACGTTTCATAACTGGCTAGATTCATATCTCACGAGTCGATCTTTTTATGTGGTTGCAAATGGATTTGAATCAAACTTATATAACATTTCATCAGGTGTCCCGCAGGGTTCTCATTTAGGTCCCGTATTGTTCAATATCTTTATCAATGACCTCCCACAAATTTTCCGCTACTGTACGCCATTGTTGTTCGCTGATGATCTCAAACTTTATAAATCTATAAACACATGGGAGGACGTTATTTTATTCCAGAACGATATAACATCTCTCGAAAAATGGTGTTCTAGTAATGGCATGGAACTCAATGTAGCTAAGTGTTTTCACATAAAATTCACAAGAAAACATCACATTATTTCATCGAATTATAAATTAAGAGGCACTAAAATTGCAGAAGTCGACACAGTTAAAGACTTGGGAATAATACTTGATCGCAAGCTCACCTTCCAACCGCATATAGACCACATAACAAAGAAAGCATCCAGAATGCTGGGATTCGTTTTGAGAAACGCGAAAATTTTCAAAAATGTCAATACCAAGCGAATTTTGTTTAACAGTCTGGTAAGATCGTCTCTAGAATATGGAAGTGTTGTTTGGCGTCCCCACTTCGCGACTCATTCTCTTAGGATAGAAAGGATACAAAAAAGATTTGTGAGACATCTGGCGTATTCTGCTGGTAAGAGTAAAAATTTATTTTCGTATAAGACCGAAATGGAGAAGTTTAAATTATCGAGTCTCGAAAAAAGAAGAACCATCGCGGACCTTGTATTTCTATATAAACTTTTAAATAACTCCATACACAGTCCGCAACTGCTTTCTAAACTCTCCATTAGAGTACCTGCCAGAATGCCTCGCAAACCCCTTTCTTTCTTTATTCCTCCACATCGCAGAACCGTCATAGGGTCCAACTCTCCCATCTCTAGAATGGTTAAATCGTACAACAAATGTGGTGGCTCACCGGACACTGATATAAATGCTGTTACATTGTCTAAATTTAAAAGTAGTTTGTCAAAGTTAGAAAAAATTTAGTTGTATTAATTATTATTATTATAGGTCTCTTTTATCTCTTCAAGGTTAAATTTTGTATTTTTATGTATTATTTTTGTAAAATACCTGTTTCAAACACGTCTATTCTTTTAAAGCTTGTTATGTTCATCTGTAATTGACTGTCCATTTATTGCATGTTGTGTAATCACATTTTTCGTTTATTTGTGTAATCAAATGTACCAGTCGTTGATGAACTTTAAAAAAAAAAAAAAATAACTGTTTTAGGTCGCAGGCAAGTAACTGATGCGAAAAATTTCTAAATTTGAGTTAATCATGAAGAACTTTTCAAGTTTTTGAAGCTTACACAAACCAACTTAACATTTATATGTATAATTTGATAAGCCCTACTTTTATTCAGACACCTAAGAAAAAACGGTACTTAGATTCTTTTATTTTATCGACATTTACATAATATAATTTACTAACAACATAATTTCTAACAATATTGTACCGCCTTTAACTGTTCTCTGTACATCCTGAAGGTTGACTGGTAGAGAATGCTATTTAACAATAAGTCCGCCTATTGTACCACTCTTTGGGGTTCAATAAAGATTAAATAAATAAATAAAATAAATAAATAATTTATACATAATTGGATTTAACTTTGATAACGGACAAGGTTTGATGTAAATCTATAATATGATATAAGTCAAAAATATCAAATATCAAGTATCAAATATTAAAAACCTCCGCTAATAAAAGTATGCAGTTATATTTGACACAAACCTTTTTTAATTTATGACGCTCTGGTATTTTGCATTTGGCTCCAACCCATTAATGGCCCACTACTGAGCACGGGTCTCTCCCCTTAAGGAGGCCTAGAGCATACTCCACCACGCTGCTCCAGTGCGGATTGGTGGAGGTATTTTTCATTTACTTCGTGTAATTTTATCATCCAGCTCATCCAAAAATCTAGTCACATAGCCTAAATTTACGAGTATGTATGTAACAAGTCATTACTAAAAACAAAACAAAAAAGAACTGATGCAGGAATTATTTATTCTGTGCTTATTTTTATACCTTTGTAACAGACTAAATAAAAAAAACCCTCAGAAAAAGTGAGCCACAATGCGGAAAATCTGAAAGGCTTTAGGAATTTTTTATGTGACAACTTTCGCGACAACGTTTTGTGAACTGCCCAACTATTTGTGTTCAGGGCTAGTGTTTGAGTTAAATTGTAATTGCGATGGTGTGCTTGTAAGTTTATTGGATCCTGGTACTTTGGACTCCAAAGTTTGGTGTAACGCTCCTTTTATTTCCTTGCAAAAAGTATTTTCCTTCGATAATTCCAGAATAGTTACAGTAAGCAAAAGATTTATATATGCGGCTTGAATACATTAGTTACGTAAAATCAGTAAGTAAATCATACTTTAAATAATAATAATTAACAATAATGATAATAATGACACAAAAAATCTCTAACGTTAAATATTTATTATGGGACGTTTTTGTATCATGTCATGCATACCTAAAACCTCTTTTACTAACTATATACAAAACATTAATAAATACATATAGACTCACCTACGTATCTATCTATCTATTTATATAAAATATTCAAAAATGTTAAAAAAATTGTACGGATGTCCTAAAGTAGACTTTGAAACCATCCAACCGATATGCCCCAAAATGGTTTCATTTGAAAGGCAATAATGCGAATATGGTTTGAGACCACTAAAACAATGCATTAAGAACATTTTCGATTTTTGAATTTTCCATACAAAATTTTTTTGCGTAGTAACACACGCTAGGTATCCACTAGTCTATACCTACTAATATTATAAAGAGGAAAGATTTGATTGTTTGTTTGCATTGAATAGGCTCCGAAACTACCTAACCGATTTGAAAAATTCTTTCACTGTTGGGAAGCTACACTATCCCCGGGTGACATAGGTTATAGGTATTACATTTTTTTTTACTATTTTTTCCGAAGCGAAGCGAGGGCGATTTCCTTACATAGACTCAACTACGCATAATATCACGGTATCAACACATACCTAACCATGAACCTCAGAACGTTTTAAACAGTCGACCCTGTGTTTTCTTGGAGACTATTATTTTTGGTAATACGTTTGCTAGACCAATTAGGCTTAATTGGATACAGAAGCTAAGTAGCTTAGTATGTAGACAAAAAATAAACGCTCTTATGAAATTGAGAGAAAATAAATTCTTGTACAATTCTCCTTAATTTAGAGCTTAATGAGACAATGTTTTAAGTAGTTACAACTATTTACAACTAATAAAAGATGACAAAAAAGCAGATCTTTCGTTCATTTTTTAGACGAAGTCTTATTAAGTTAACAAAATTACAGGGTCTTTTGGTCGTATTTAGTAATTTAAAATAAGGCAGGCATACAAATGAAAGGAATTGAAGGAAAAATTTGCATTTAATGCTAAACCTAATTTTGTTTAACAAATATTCCAATAAAGAATAGTGCCAAGATTGCTTACCAAATAACTTAAGACTCGTGTAAAAAACGTATACGTGAAAATGAAAATACGTCTACATCAGTGACGTCAAGAGGTCAATAAACCCAATTTAAAACTAGACAGCTAGTTTCGGTGATTCCTATATTATTTCACTCTCCTACACTTTTAAAAATCCATTCTCAGTGCTCCCGCTTTTTATACATATAGGTACGGAACCCCTATACAAAGTTCCATGCTTCGTAGACTTCGTAGTCCACTGTTTATGAAATCTGCCCACTATTGCGTATTATTGCATGACCATTCTATGAACGTCTTAGCACGGTAAATGTCTTAGGCTCGGAAAGCAATATACGGAAGCAACAAACAAAAAGAAACGGATCGACTCGACACTACATTTTTGGCGATAATTTTTAATGCCCGTGTATGTTACGAGACGGCGTTGGTCGATGTCGGAACGATGACGGAACCTTCTAGTGGAATTAGTGTCATACTTTTCAATACAAATAATATTTTTTGTATGACACCGTGACCGGTAGTGGGTAGAAAGCTTTAGGCTGCGTGTTGTCTGTCATTCAGTAATAGTTAACAATTCTCCAGTATTCAAAACATTTCATTTTCAACTAGCTGACCCGACAGACGTTGTTCTGCAACATATAAACTTTTATCCCCTATTTCACCCCCTTCGGGCTTGAATTTTGAAAAATTCTTCCTTAGTGGATGCCTACGTCATAAGAGGAATAGGTGTGCGAAATGTTAAGTTTCTAGCCCTAAGGGCCTGTGCGTGGATATAGTATAAGTCAATCACTTTTGCCTTTTATATATCTAAGATAGATAGATAAAAACTCAAATTCAAATTCAAAATAATTTAATCATATAGGTATCACTGATACACTTATGCACGTCATTTTTTGGCTTTTCGGAAGGTGCTTTGTCGTGGAGTGTGTCGTGGCACAGTCACCCTATATCGGTATAAAACACAAAATCGTGAGTACTCCATATAATAAAGACGTAATTAAATGTTGTCCTCACGTCCGTGTACCTATTGATGTCAATATTTAAAGAACCCTGATGGTAAGTAAATACTCGTAAATTCGATACTCAACAGCAAACATTTGTATCTGGGACGTTTGTGTAGTCTCTTTCATTTAAGTTTGGCACTTAATCAGTTTTATATCAAGCTAAAACCACAAAAACTATAAATGGTTCCAACTCTATAATACCCGTTTCTTTAGCTTGTGTAGCTTTGATTTTTCTCTATAGAGATCAGTATATTTGACGAAGTAATTCATCCTTTAAGACCAGAAACTAAGATCAAAAGCCATTTATAACTTTGGCTATTAGTTTTACACCTGGAAAATATAAACTTACTTGTGACGGAACATAACTCGTTAAGAAGGTAAAGATAGTTCTTGCAGGTCGGGGAATGTATAAAACTTAGCGCCATAAGAAATTAAACCTCAATATTCATATTCTGATGATTCATAGCTGCAACTCCGAACTCAATCAAACTAATTTTAATTTATAATATACTAGCTGACCGGGCGAACTTCGTATCGCCTAACAATCATATTAAAAAATAGGGGTTGATGTTAGAAGGGTGAAAATTTAGGGTTGTATGTATTTTTAATGCCACATTATAAAAAAAAATAAAAAAAAAATTTTGTTCAAAAATAAAAAAATAAAATGTTAGGGGTGGACAACCCTTATCACTTAGGGGTATGAAAAATAGATAGTAGCCGATTCTCAGATCTTCTGAATATGCATAGAAATTTTATAAAAATCGGTCAAGCCGTTTCGGAGGAGTATGGTAACATTGATAACTAACATTGTGACACGAGAATTTTATACGAGTATATAAGATCTTACCATAGAACCTTGACGTTGTTGCCATGCTTACGACGGAATATATGTTTCTTTCTTTCTTTCTTTTCTTTTATTTATTTCTATGAATTATTAAAAATTATATAAATTTTTATTTTTTTTAAATTTAGCGTGAGCAAAATCCTCATAGCGCGAGTCTT
The DNA here is from genome assembly GCA_963932265.1 of Thymelicus lineola. Lineage (NCBI taxonomy): Eukaryota > Metazoa > Arthropoda > Insecta > Lepidoptera > Hesperiidae > Thymelicus > Thymelicus lineola. The sequence goes on along the minus strand of OZ010698.1, from coordinate 6,305,230 downwards.
CGCAGGTTATAATAAAATGTAAGACATCCAACAAACGAGGTTTTGTATTCGAACATTGGTATTTGGTATGATCGTTAGTTTTTTTTTATTTCAATAATCCAATATTAAATTTTAGTCTAGTCTAGAATTTTTTTATCTTACATAATTCATACCGCTCGTCAAACATCGTTAAAAGAAGTTTGTAAGTATAAAATCATTACCAATTGACCCAAAATGAACTTCTCCAATTTGCCTAAGTTAGAACGCTAATTGGCGAGCTTTTTCACAAGCACTTTCCGTTCGAATATCCTTAATAGAGTAATTACAAAGTGTTGTATGAACTGTGCAGGCAATACAATAAATTTGACTTCGGCTTTTATTTCAACTTTGAATTGTAGAGGCTAAAGAGCCAGTCGAAGTTTCTTTCTTATAACTTTAAAGCTAGGACTTTCTGTATTTCTTATGTTATTCACTCGATGATGCCTAAGATGTTACTCACGTCCATGGACGACGATCACCAGTTTTCGGCTAGATTATTTCAAAACTCGACTCATACTCATAAAAACTCGAACCAAAACTGTAACTTGTAGTATGAATAACCCGGGTAGTATGAATTCAAAATTTCATTAAGCTATTAAGGATTGCTTAAACTTTAACCCATAAAGCATTCTCAACAGGAAATTCTCATCAAATTCTAAGAATCTTCACGAGAATTGCCAAGACATTAACAATATTGGCATCATCAATTATCCAAGATCACCGCGTAACAGACAGCCTTCTCATGCTTCCCATATCCTACACACTTGATAGTTTTCGATATATCCTTACCATGCCAGTCCCTTTTACACGTATAATGGGAACTGCGAGAGAGAAAGGGACGTAAGTTGCGATGAAGTTTGGTAGCGGGTGAAATATCGGGATTGTACTTTGTAATTCGATATTCGTGTGTGCGGTCTAACGCGTGACAATATAGGGATGTGGTCGGCGTTAATATTTAATAATTTATCGATAGTTACATTATTTAGCAGTAGCGGTGTACGTAATACAATAAGCTTGGAAATAGAGATCACATTGATACTGTAAATTTACATCTGTGATTATACCATTGTTTTGTAAATGTGTAATTATTAATTTGGAATAAATAGAACTCCCACCCGTATAGTGACGTCACTTTTAGCGAAGTCAGTGAATTTGTCATCTACATAAGTGTGACGTCACACAAGCCGAAACTTACGCGAGACTGCACAGCATACTGTCTCTGAACATTATGGAAAACAAAGAAACGTTTGTGCCGATTTGGCAACCAAACTTTCACGTTTACGCCAAAACGCGAGATAATATCAGCCTGATGTGTCACGTACTAGTGACGGTGTGACTGGTATGTAGGACTACCTATTACGGTTAGTCGAATCCATAATTCACACAAATGTTGCCAGGACATAGGCATTGCTGTTCTTGTTGACATTATGAAAATATTCTTATCGATATTTTGTGTGATCTTGAAAATCAAATCAACTATGTATATATTAATGCATTTTTCTTAGTAAAATTTGACTAAATTTTGTTCAAATTAAACACAATTTATTTATCTTCATTGATTTTATCTAGCACCTAATCATGAAACGAATGGTATTATACTTTAATAAGATATGAAATGGAAACACATTAATATAATACTATTTAAACAACTTAACTAAAGTTTTTCCATTGCACGCCTAAATAAAACATTTTTTCAACGCTCACTTTCTCGATGATTGAAGTGTCGATACTGAAATATCGACACTTACCCCTCACCATTAATTTTCTGCAATAGATAGCAACACTCTATTCGTTATAGTGGTCCATCAAATTATGGATTCTACTATAAACAAAGCTATATAGTCTTCTATAAAGAACTAACTAAAGGTGGCTTCTATTTTGTTTTCTTGGACGACAGTGCAACAAAACAGTTTTATAATTTTTGTGGTGCAGACACACTGCAATTGTACAATGTAACTATGAACCAAAACATTACACAATAATATTTTTCTGGTGTGGCAGCACCTTAAAGCTTCACGCCACTCGCACTTGCAATTGAAATTTTCAATTCCCGTAGGATCTTGAAAATAAAAATTATACTAAAACACTGATGTATAAAATACTAGGTAAAGGTAATTGGCCACGTTGAATAACTGACTAGCCAATTGTATATTTTAAATATCTTATTTATTTCCCAAAATAAGAATTTCTTCAGTAGATACTTGTGATGTTAGCCCAAAAGATTTCCTGTTACGACCGTAAATCAGACGAATACAAGAGGTAACCAGTTACTAGTAAAACCGAGTATTTTATCGTTTTAATAAATTATGTTTTGCTTTAGTTTGCTACGTGCACATGCTTCGATATAACTGAATAAATCATTGACTTCAAATCAAAGTATACAGGTCGCTAAGTGCCCAGTTATTACCTACTGAGTATACCCTTACCCGAGTTTTGGATTGACTTTGAATTTAACTAGGTTTTCGACTTTTGGAGCATAGTAACATACGGAAGCTAAATGTTAATGTCAAGGTAGATATGTACTGCTTATGTTATGGTAATAAATATTACTAAAACTTTTAAGACCCTAAAATTATTATTTGCAGTGTTAACCTTCCCTGCGGCACAGTCTATGCAAAACAGAGTCATGTTATAATGTTTTGCAGAAACAAATGAGAAAACAGGCCACAAGTAGTTAAATGGTCACTGCAGTCTATGGACATTAAATTTATCTGCACATAACATTATTCCTATTCAGGACGAAGTTAATGTAGCATCTGCTAACGGTAATTTGCCTGGGTTGTTGTTGATAGCAATTGAAAATGATATCCACACGTGTGACCTAATACTGTGCAACTTTGATTAACAATTGCTGTAATATTGATTTGGAAACACGGCTCTGCAAATTTTACACTTACCTGTGGGGATGTTTCTGTTCTTGTAGAAAATATTTGGCAACTAGTGTCATACATTGGTCTGTTCGTTGTCAGACAATGTTTGACTTACTAGCGCTCTGCCCGCGGTTTTTCCCGCGCGCGTTTTCTGGGATTAAGTATAAGTATTTATTATCTTATTAATCTTATTACAGATCTTATTACATGGTCTAACTTTGTGCAAATTTTCATGAAAATTCGTTGAACAGTTTTTGCGTGAAAGAGAAACAAACATCCATAAAAACTTTGAAAATTATATAAGTGGGATTTAAACAGCAATTCAGTTGATATTTTAATGGATGGTTTTAATATCAGCTACTTGATTCTGAATTATTTTGATGAAATGTGGTATGGGGTTTTCTATGTTGCATAGATGTGTTTTGATTAATAATGAAATTGAAAATATCTATTGCTATGTATGTCAGTGTTGTCAGGTCTCGATGACAAATACCCTAATTAAATGTTAAATAAACATGTTTACAAAAGTTATTCAATATGTAAAAAAAAATCTATGGTTTTGAAAGGAATATGAAATCAAGTGAATAATTAATACCTATTTTAAAAGAATTGTAGCGCTACTGATAACTGAAATATTGAATAAAATGATGATGATGATGAAGTCCTAAACAAACTAAAGAAAGCAATCTGATGTCTTTTAAAAACAGGAATACTAGGTCTAAGGAAAAACGTATTGTTTAAACAACAATTATAATTGCCATGTAAAGACATAACAATTAAAAGTGTGAAAATTTTTGGGTAAACAATTAAAAAAAAATAACAAAACATGAAACAATAAATTTATAGTAACTGTATTGTAGGTAATATTTAGCAAATTATTAAAGCAAGATGAAATTCAACAGTACTTAATACAACGTGAATCGAATTTTATTATATACCTACCAACTTTATTTATTAAGCAATTTAACGATGTTTTAATTAAAATAATAATTTTATTAATTACTCTTAAGGATTATACTTTAGATTCATTGAAATTATTCCTATTCTTTAAATCTAGGTAAGTAGCTTGGTAGGTACTACATATCCATAACTATTTTTTGTTTACGACGCGGACGCCTACGTACAATATTACATAAACAAAATATTATATAACTATATAATACACTATATAGTGCCTTGTTAAAAATTAATACGTCTTATAAGGACTTCACAGAATGCGCTACAATTTTTCATTTCTAAAAACTAGGTAGAAAATAATATTTCGTTTTAATTTTAAATGGAATTCAAATTAAATCAGAGCCAGGTAACAGCAACGACACCAATTATTTGAGCTACAACGGATTTCGAAATGATTTTCACACGAAAGAGCTTGCTCAATTGAACAGTATTGTTGGAAATAATGAATGATTTTCATAAGTGATATAAAATTAATCGCTCCAAATATGATAGAACTCTTTGAACAAGCGAAAGGAAGCGTTAATTTTTACAACTGTTAGAAATTGACTTTGAATATATAAAAGGAGTTATTTTTCATAGATTTTATATTATACATTCTTCGAGTTATTCTCTAAGTGAATTTTTATAGGATTTTAAAACAAAAATAACACTCTGTCGTAACAATATTTTCATATAGGTAATATAAGTATTGCTATGTTTTTTGTTTCAATTTATAATATTTGTATGTTATGTAGAGATACATTACTTTTATTCATATTCAGAATATTACAAGTTGTATTCGTCACCAGTTGTAAAACCAATTAATTTTAAAGGTTTACACACGTTCATACGTTATTTGAGAGAACTGAAGACAAAACAATAATTTCATTCAGACTCGATTATCTCACTAAAAGGTTTTCATGTATTTTCAGTTTGTAATTATCCTTAAAAATATTATATTATAGATTCGTAATTGTTATTTCGGAACATAAATTTTATGATTTTTTATTGAAGGAAATAATATCGATAAGAATCACTTGCATCCCTAATACAGGGGGCACTTGATCCTGACATTTCAATTAGACACGCAAAAACACTGTTCACCACCGAAATACCTTAGTTATAATCTTTATCGTTGGCTCGTTTGAAACCAAGGTTAGCTTTGTCGTCAACCAAGGTCCTTTCATGGACGGCTTCAGTCTAGAATCTAGGTACTGGACCAGCGACGCTCATAATATTTCTGAATAAAGGACGACGCTCATTTATGAACACCTTGAGAGGAATTTCACAGTCATAATCTTTCAAAGTCGGAAATACGCTACTCTGTTGACATTGCGCCATGTAGGTTTGCGTGTTTGTAGGTCTACTTATTATAAACTTCCACATATAAGACTAGACGGTAAAATCAATCTCTTCTAGACAATGTTTAGTTAACATTATCATTAATAACCAAAGGCAATCATTATTACCAGAGAAAGTAAAACTACTACGCCAAAATACACATACCTACATGAAAACTACGCAAATCTACCGTCTATTAAATTGGAAAACAAACAGCTTTCCAAACGCATTAAAACTTTCGCACACGTGAAATATATGGAAAACTACTCAAACCCACACAAAGTATAACTCCAACAGAACTCGGTGTCCAAATATAATAAACGGCGCAAATCCACCAAGTCAAAACGTAAGACAAATTTGAAGTTAAATCTAAATCCGTGAAACTAATATTAGATTCTATACTATTACCTTTACTGTTTATTTCTTTCTGTTGTTCCAAGTTGCAACAAGGAACGAAACGGAGCAGGGTGACGAAACGTCAAACGGCCTTCTTATTTCTTACCAAATAGAGGAACAGAAAGGGGAATTGATTCTAATAAAGAAAACCTGAAGTGTAGTATTAGTGGCCTTGCCCAAAGCAAGCTTTTTATCAATATTTGTTGAGGGGGCCCCCAACTTTAGCTGTCTCGGATGAAAAAAGATTTTGAAATGTAGCGAAATACGTCGATAAAAGTGCGCTTGGTTAGTAACTAGAGGGTGTGCCATTAAGCCACTAGTCGGGGCCCCTGTAGGCTGGGGGTCCCATATAAATGAGACGGCTGATACAGCGGTAACTACGCTCTGCATGTAATGAGTAGAGCAGACTAGGCCAAGCTACGAAGTAAGCTTCTTTTCTAATAGAGGAACAGAACTGGCAAGTTTGTAACAACGAAGTTCGGGGCGGAGTAGTGTCATACCTATAGTCAGATCGGAGCGAGGCAAAGTCACGCTTGGAGCAGGTTATTTTCAACAATAATGAGTTGAGCAGGGTTAAAGTTAGAATGGAGTCAGACAAAGTGTTTTCAACGAAAGCCAGACATTTATACGGCAAATAAACCTGGTGCTCATACTACGCTAGTTCATGTTATGTTTAGAGAGAGAATTTATTCTGACATTTATTAACACGGCTAACTTACATTAGCATTTCTAACTTCCACAATCTCTTCCTAACTAATATTCTAATTAAAACCTAATACTAACAGGAATAACTAATAACTAGAATGAACAGGACCAGGAACTGACTTTACTCCCTCCTATAGCCGTATTTAATTTGAGGTTTATCACAGATGTCCATGGGCGGATGGGGGTAGTACGGCCGTGGAATTGCAAGTGCGTTTGCTATTCTAATTCCATAAAAAATATGTATCACCCAAATACCAGGGTAACCTGTAATTCGCGTAGCAGACACATAATCTATAATAGATACCGCAAACAACCAAGACCCAAAAGATACATTTACTATCTGTGGAATGAGATGTAATACCAAAAATTGTTTTCGTTAAGAGGCCGTGCCGAAAATTTATTTGACAGAGTTATGTCATATTCATTGCGAAGCTATGTCTGTGTGCATCATTCACGCACACCTGGCTGAAGTTCGAGCTTAAACAATTTTGATCCTTTAGTTGATAATAATTTTAGGATGCATAGTATGAACAAATTTAGAAATAAAAGTCTGGAATGTTTTTGTATATTAGTTTAGTTTAGTTATTACAATCAAAATGAAAAAAAAACTTTTAAACACACACTAGGTACATATTTAGGTTATTCAGTGTTTTCCTTCAGAGATGTCATTTATGTTTGCGATAAGCTTAGAGTGTACAGACAAATTTAACATGTTTCATTGGTACCTACCCGAAAATCAAACGAGTCTTGATTTCATAAAAAATGTTTTTGAAAATGCAAAACATTAAAATTTTAGGCCATAAAATTTTTTTGTGAGCTCTGGGACTAAATAATTATGTTATCATATTTATAACCTATTAAACTTAAATTTAAAAAACCCGGACTCAAAAAAACAAAAAAGTCTGAATAGGTAAAAAGTAAAAAAATCATAAAATAAATCTAGACACGCGGCAGCGTGTCAAGCCAAGTTCAAGCAAAGGAACTGGCTAGCCAGCGCCGAGTGTAATATTACATGAACCACTTGGTGCCACTTTTGACCCTTCTATAACTCAAAACCTTTACAACAAAAACCTAAACACATAAAACTACGTGTGTTTAATTACATTCATAAGGACATGTAGAAGCCCAAATTTCATGAAGCTAGCTCAAACGGTTATAAAGATATGAAGGTCAAAAAGTCGTAAATTTTAGCACTGACTGACTGACTGACATATAGTACCTAAATCTAACCTACTTCCAGATGACCTAGAAGGATGAAATTTGGAATTCAGCTCGGTAATTGTGTGTAAGCGTAGGAAAAATCAAAAAATAAAAAAGTCGAAAAATAAGTGGTGTCCCCATCACAGAAAAAACTTGTAATATGCGCTAAACAACCGGCCAACGGTGTTCGACGGCGGCGCGTGGCATTGCCTAGTTTTCTTAACAAAAAGTAATGATATCCCACCACCAAAAACATAAATGTAAAAAAGGAGAGCCAAATTCAATACAAAAATTAAGCTTGGCTGTGGGCTTCGCCGCAAAAAGAACGGAGATCTAAATGAGTGCAAAGTTCTATGCAAAATCGAAATATGTATTTATAGGAACAAAATAACATTATGAACAAGTATTAAACTCTATTTCTTTGCTTTATTGGATACCTATAACAATTGCTGTTATTTAGAAATGTGTCAAAGTCAAAGTCAAAATATTTTATTCATATAGGTATCACAGATACACTTATGCACGTCATTTTTTGGCTTTTCGGAAGGTGCTTTGTCGTGGAGGAGAAGAAAAGCCTAAAGAAACTCCTCAGCACATGTGAGATCTTAAAGTAGGTTAGATTTGACTTGGCCAGTTTTCATTACATCAGTCATTTTATAAAGTTATTCAACATTTTAATTCTGATAAAAACTGGTATATAAAAATAGTAAATACATCATACACCTACGATATGCCGATGATTTATAGTTATCCTGGCGGGTTCCCTGGAGGAACTTGGTACAATGCTCAGAAACTTGAACAGCGCCTCACAACGGGTGGGTCTTAAGATGAACATGGACAAGACGAAAATCATGTCAAATGTCTATGTCACACCCATACCGGTTGTTGTTGACGGCGCTGCTCTCGAAGTTGTAGACGAATACATTTACCTGGGACAATTGATCCAGATGGGTAAGCCCAAATTCGAGAAAGAAGTCACTCGTAGAATCCTACTCGGATGGGCTGCGTTCGGGAAACTGCGTCATATCTTGTCGTCCAAAACACTACCTCAGTGCCCGAAGTCGAAGGTGTTCGAGCAGTGTGTGTTGCCAGCGATGACATACGGATCCGATACGTGGTGGTTCACTATTGGCCTAATCCACAAGCTCAGAGTAGTGCAGCGGGCTATGGAGAGGGCTATGCTCGGTATTTCTCTGCGTGATCGAATTAAAAATGAAGAAATCCGTAGACGAACAAAGGTAACCCATATAGCTCAAAGAATTAGCCGGCTGACGTAGCAATGGGCTGGCCACACAGTTCGAAGATAACCTTTGGGGAAGAAAGGTCTTCGAATGGCGCCCACGTCTCGGAAAAATGTCGTCTATGTCCAGCAGTGGACCTATCAAAACTGATAGATGGGTGGATGGAGTTTAATATGGAGCCGTCCCCCAACACGACAAATTTGGAACGAAGTTCCTTATCGCGCGTTATGAAAGGGGGCTGGCTAGACGGAAAATTTTCTTACGATGCCACAATACTTTTTGAAGTGATTCAGAGAGTTTTACAGAGATGGCGCTGTACAACTTTCTGAATCACGCTACTAGCGTAAAACTCTCTGAATCACTTCAAAAAACAATACTTAAATCGAAAGGAACTTCGTTCCATCCGGGTGTCCCTTGACACCTCTCAATTTTTTTTATTTAGTTAACTTAAATAATCTATGTATAAAAATCAATAGCTTTTCGTTTGTCTTGCTAAAACTCGAGAATGGCTGGACCGATTTGGCTAATTTTGATTTTGAAATATTTGTGAAACTTCAGGGAAGGTGTAAACGGTGAGAAATATGAATAATAAGTAATGAAAAATACTAAAAACAAACAAATTGTTCCTAGCTGTGAAACATTTGATATCTTTTGTCAAATTGTCATTTGGTTGTCAGATCGCACCTAGCGTTCAGAAATTTGTCTGTTTCATAGCTGTAGTATGAGGTCCGATTTCTTTGAAAACTTAACGACCATATTATCTTTCTAATGTAACATCAGCGACATATCTAACTTTTTTATTTTATAACTGACAGTCGAGAGAGAGGGAGAGGGGAAAGAGAAGGGAGATGGGGCTCGAGGAAGACATCGAGAGGGGTGAGTT